>JAEQML010062883.1:0-23799 GCA_016904865.1 Pissodes strobi | reverse complement strand
TAAAAGTTAACGAAGTTTTGAATCCATATATAATCTTAAAACGAGAATCCTTGTTACTGCGCTATATTATTTGGAGCATGGGTCATCTGCGCGCCGCGGTTACTTTTACCTTTTGCTAGAGATTCATTGCCCCGATTGGCACTAGAACAGTTGCGCGCAAACTATTGTATATTCCAATATTAAGATGCTTTATGGTTTCCCTTATAGGTAATAAATTACATAAGAATGGTACCTGCACACTACTTCTGCATATGGTTTATCTTAATTGCTTCGCTGAAAGAAATCGGATTATGTTACACTTCTTTCTGTGTGTGACCATACGAAAATAGTTATAGTAGTTCAGTCGTTTGTTAAGATTCTATAGGCATAGCACGTTGTATTTCTTTATTAGTTATAAACAGTAAACTTTCGTTCAATTGACTTTTTGTGTTATTTCTTAAACACTCATTCCCTGCATCGTCAAATTGTGACACAAACGAGGGTTTACGGAATGGTACCGACTGTAATATAAATGTTAGATATAATAACCCCGTTAAGTTTCCTCCTCAAATATTTGAACACTTCATGCCTGACCCTCCGCTTGCTCCGCTCGCTCCGCGGGCGCAGCCAACAAAAACTAACCAAAACTAACCCAATGCATGAAAAGCAACTACATTTATATTACAGTCGCCCTATGGCGAGATCTTAGCGCGTCTGCAGTTTATGTATCAGCGCGGCGCGCATCTGTCCCATATCCAATAGGTAACCGGCGCGCAACTGTCCTGCGAAATTAAGGCTACCTCCATATTATTTCTGCTGATGCTATAAAGTGATAAATGAAAGCATCACTCTGGGTTCTTCACATACAGGGTGTCCGAAAAATATAAGAATGTATTTTGAATCTTGAAAACTATAAGAGATAAAAAATTGGTTAAATGGAAAACGTTGTAAGATATTTAATTTGTTAGTTCACTTCTGCTTTGATATTGAATTAATCTTAATGAATTTATAATTCATAATAATGAATTTCATAATGAATTTTATTTATCTTTTTTCATTCTCGACATATTTTCAAAAAACTAAAAAAAATTATTTTCCAAACTGCTGGTTCTATGTAACTTTAACATTTTTGTATGAATGTTTAGTGTACCAGAGCAGAGCACAATTTTGGAAAGTTTCATGAATCTGTGTTTTTCTTGTGAGGAGGAGTAATTATGTCTATGATATGCATATGCATTACATAATTATTTATCATTAGAACCCTTTCTGTTACTTTAAATGACTTAAAAAAGTGCAAGACTTGCAAGAGTATCGGAGCAAGACCATGACCAAGACTGGACCCTGCAAGACCAAGACCAAGACCACATATACAAGACCAAGACTACCGGGTCTTGGTCTTTATCTTGCATTTGCTCATCCCTAATTTATTTTGGCAGTATAGCCCCGTAACTTGAGCGTCCTACATTTGGCTTACGTACATTTGAAGCAACATAGTTTTTAAAATACAAGCAACAGGAAACATTGTTGTTTTAGTAAGGCAAAGTTCATTTTTCGATATATCATTATTTCGTCGACGTCGCTTGGGGTTTGTAGTTTAATTTTGGTAAATATTTAATTCAAAGCCGATTAATTTTACAATTAATGTATTAAAGCATATGTCAAACCAATATGATTTCTATCGTTTAACAGCTCCAGCATTTTATTGGTTCCGTTTAGAATTATTTCGCACTATTAGTTTGAACTTCCAACATATTTAATCCAGAATTAATAAAATTTACTTAAATCGATATTCAAGATTTTATGGTTCAAGCCCCTATTAATGAAGTTTTTTATTTATTATATAACTTTACGTCCGACTGCGTCTCGTATAATATGCTCGTAAATATTAAAAAAAAAAAAAAAACTAAAGAACTGCCTTAACTGTTATTATAGGTAAAAATGGTGTTGGAAAATTGACTTTAGCGTAGAGTTTGTTGTTTTTAGTCACGTAAAAGGTGCCATTCCTACAATGGTGTGTTTGATTTTACAATGGCAAACGCGTGAGAGAATTCGGAAATCCTATACAATTCTGTCCTAGGTAGCATGGAGGTTGAAAAAAGAATGGACGTTGAAAAAAGAATGGACTAACCAGTTTATGAGCGCAGCCGAACCCATTAAAATGCCAAAGGATGTTTGCGCCGGCGAAATTTTCTTGCGATAAGGTACAGACAGTCGCCATTTAAAAAAAAATATTTTATTAAAAAAATAGCTTTTCTTATTGATTGCGTTTTCTGGGAACTAACACATATGCATTTAAAAATGTATATAGTCAATTTACTATTATAAGGCTTTGCACAATTAAGCATATTATAAGAAAGTCAATGTAACAATATATACCTAATAGTTAATAAGTTAATATTAAATCAACTGCATATTAAAATGGTTACATTAATAAATAACAAATTAAAAGAATAATGATTACCTATGCAAATTGAGCTCCTATTAAATCCTATTTATTACGGTGTTTTGTACAATATTATTTTCATCTAAAAGAAAATGTGTAAAGCATTATTTCATTTTTATTGATAAAGGAACGTCATCGTAAGAAATCATCATAAGAAATCAAATAGATTATATCCTAGTAAACGCAAGATATAGGAAACAGCTTCACAAGTGTAAAAATCTATCCAGGCGCTGACATTCAGTCCGATCACATCCCTCCAGTAGGAGAATACAAAACCAGGTATAAGAAAATATAACGAAAAATTACTAAGAAACAGGATATCAGAAAATTGAAAGACAGAATACTGAAGGACAAAATAAGTAAAGCCCTGAATGAAAACTGTAGAGGAATCGAGAAAGGTCGGAAACACGGAAGAGAAAATACATTCACTTAACAAAGTAGAGAGTCGAATTTCTGAAGAATGAAGAAAGACAAAACAAGAGGTGGATGACAGAGGAAATACTACAGGTGATGGAAGAGAGGAGAAAACACGAGAATAACATAACATAAGGAGATACACCGTGAAATACAAAGAAAGATCAGAGAAGCCAAGCAGAAAGAAATGGGAAGAAAAATGCCATGAACTAGAAACACTGCAACAGAGATTTGATGACTTCAATGTACATAAAAAGTGAGAGAAATAACTGGCAAATACAAAAAGAAAACAGTAGGAAAACTCGTCAATGACAACGGAGAACTTATTGTGGACCAAGGAAGTATTAAAAACACTTGGCAAAAATACATACAAAATTAATTCTTCGATGAGAGGGGAGATCCCCCTTCCTTATCAACAGAAACTAGACCACCAATACTAACAAGTGAGATAGAAGCAGCCATTAAATCGTTGAAAGAATGCAAAGCTTCAGGACCGGTCGGGATACAGACAGAGTTCCTCAAGCTTTTGGATGAAGAATCAATAAAAATGATCTTTTTTTTTATGGCAGTGGCACACACACTAAAGGGAGACCCTATGGCGCTCGACGAGCGGTGTGTGTGCGAAGATGTTGATTGGCACGGCTCTTGAATATTTGTAAGTTGTAATTAGTGGGAAACAGATGTTCTGGGAGTGAGTTCCACAGTGATGCAGTGCGCCAGACAAAGGAGTTCTTGTAAAGCGATGTTCTAGGAGTTTCCAGTCGTACGACGAACTGGTGCGCTCTTGCCGTCTGTCGTGACTGTCTGACAGGAGCTGCCAGGGGCGGGATGAGGCGGGCCAAATCCTGGGAACATCTGCCGTGAAAGTATCTGTAAAACAGAGATATCTCGGCTACATGTCTGCGGTGTTCCAGACTATCTAGATTCCGGGTCAACTCCGGGTCGCCGACGAGACGCACTGCTCTCTTCTGTATGGAATCCAGCAGCTTTAGGGTGTGCTTTGGTGCGGCACCCCAGATATGTGAGCAATATTCTAAGCACTGCAAAATATTCAACAATATCCCGAAAGAGTGGCTAATTTCTGAATTTATATTGCTGCCCAAGAAACCAGGGGCAAAGAAATGCGGAGAATATAGAACCATAAGCTTAATCAGCCATTTACTCAAGCTTTTTTTTAAGGTTATCCATCGCAGAATATACAAGATATGCGAAGAGAGAGTAGCAGACACATAATTTGGCTTCATGAAAGGAGTGAGAACAAGAGAAGCACTCTTAAGTATACAAGTATTATTCCAACGGTGTAGGGACATGAATTGCGACATTTATACCTGCTTTGTAGACTACCAAAAGGCGTTTGACAAAATCCAACACCAGAAGATGATACAAGTGGTGAAAGCCACCGGAATGGATGATAAAGATCTCAGAATTAGACAAAACTTGTACCTACTGGAACCAGACAGCCACCATACAAATCAACACTGGAGATGAAACAACAGAGGCAATTAACATTCTGTGGGGCGTACCACAAGGGTGTATCATCTCCCCTCTAATATTCAATCTGTATTCAGAAGAGATATTTAGAGAAGTTCTGGAAAACGATGAGAATGGAATTCTTGTAAACGGTGAACGACTAAATAATATCCGCTATGCAGATGATACCGTTATATTTGCAGATAGTATAGAGGGTCTACAACAGCTAATGAACAAATTGAATGAAGTAAGTGAACGATATGGGCTAAAAATGAACATCAACAAAACAAAATTTATGGTCATATGTAAAGAGAAGAAAGAAAACTGCCAACTATTTATTAAAAATATACCAGTAGAACGGGTATCCAAATTTGTCTACCTGGAAACCTTAGTAAACGAACAGTGGGACAACTCACAAGAAATCAGATGTAGAATAGAAAAAGCAAGAGAATGCCTTCATCAAAATGTCTAAGCTCTTCAAAAGCAACAACCTCAAATTAGATATCAAAGTAAAAATCCTCCGCTGCTATGTGTTCTCCATATTATATTATGGCATGGAATCCTGGACATTAACCGAAGCAACACAAAAGAAACTCGAGGCCTACGAGATGTAGCTCTACAGAAGGATCCTTAGAATATCATGGGTAGATAAAGTGACCAACGACACAGTACTGGAAAGAATGAGGAAGGAAAAAGAGATGATGAACACGATTAAGAAAAGGAAAGTGGAATATCTCGGGCATATAACGAGAATGACTCCAATTACAAACTCTTAAAATCCATCCTCCAAGGAACAAGGAAAAGTGTTTGGAAGGAGAGGGCCGGAAAGAAAAAGGATAAGATGCGCTGTGATACCACAGAACTGTTTAAAGTAGCAGTCAACAAGGTCATCATAGCCAGGATGGTCGCCAATATTCGAAACGAATAGGCACTTGAAGAAAAAGATAAAGGAACAAGGGTGCCCAAATTCATATTAGCCTATAAGGTAATAATACCAAGTTACGACTCGTCACTTTTACCAATCCAGGATCAATCCGTAAGAGTTAGTTTTGATTCTGCCAATTGGCATATAAAAAACTACTTGCAATCCAAAATAAAAAATCGAAAGTTGTATAGAACCAAACATAAATATTTTTTCAATTTTAGTAATAAATTAGCATTGCTGGACCTTGCTTCCCTTGTGACCACGCCCATAAATTTAATACTAATATATCTAATAACTTAAATGTAACTTTCAACAAACTATCAATATTCGCGTCGTCCTTTCATTTCCAATCGTCGTCGGTACCTTCCGGACTCTGGCAGAAGGCTAATACGTGATTCGTTGAATCAAATGGAAGGAAGTCGTTCGCTGGTACGCGATAAAGCAGTGCTTCTAGGGATTAGTTTTTTTTCTCGATTTCACACCCCCGGTGTTTTTGTGTGTTATTTTTGACTTAAGGGGGCAAATTATTTTACCTCACATGGTGCAAGGATGTATAGTCAGAAATACTATGGGACATATTTTACTAATATAATAGTCATAATCAATAAATAAAATCATTTTATTATAAAATGCATATAGGTAGGTATGTTTTAAGATTTTGGGGTAACCTGTACAGATAATATCTACCTATATACTAAAAAAAAATTGGGATGTTCTTGACACTAACTTCGAGTTACCGGGTGAAATGTTTATAAAGCGATACAATGTAGTTATTGGGACCTAACCCAAAGGATATTAGAAGATCTAAATAAATACCAAAATCCAAAAAGTCGGAATTATACCCATTTGTCATCTAGATGACGTAACTACAAATGAATATAAATCCGACTTGGGGAAACCTATAATCTGGGAAGATGACTCCGACCAAACGTTTTTAAGATTTATGTAAATTGAATAGTGTTTCTAAGTGGGAAATTGGTAAAATACATATGAAACAACACCAATAAGAACTTGTTTTTATAACCTTTAATTTGCCCAATTTATAAATGGCAAACCAAAAAAACTTTTTTAGATTGCCTTAAGCGGGCTCTGTGAAAAATTCAGAGGAATACATATCATTACATAATATTATCTCCAATTCTAAAAACTAATCAAATCCACGGTTACGATAGTACTGCACAGGCTATTAATAATAATTTTCACTTTGGTTCTTGGTCAGACTCTTATAATAGTTCCTACCAGGTATAATGGCTCGCAATTATCTGGAGTTCCAAAAATAGTATATTGGAGTACCGTTAGCTGGGATAAGATTTTTATTATACTTACTAAAACTCTACCAAGTTTTTTAACGTGAAACAGGATGAAAAGTTGTTTTATCTATATTTCTTTGTGTTCATAAATAATTATTTGAGCGAGTTTGGTGGAAAAGTATTAAACAAATTACTACTAAGGATCAGATAATAAATGGTAAAAGTGGGAAATTGGCAAAATACGGGTCAAACAGCACACCAATATAGCCCATTATATAAAAGGTTGCCGGGGTGGGTATTGCCACTATTATAATATTTACTTTGTTACAGCTGAGTAGAGTTAAAAAATCGTTGAGGGCAATTTTTGAGGTGCCTGAAATGTTAAAATATAAAAACTATGCTTATTTTGAATAACTTTTTACAAAATGTAGGTGCGGGAATTACTAATTTATGTTATATGGATTTTTAAGTGAACATAACAAATGAAGATTATTTTTTGTTACCTTTTGAAGTGCAAACTTCTTAGGCGTGTTCCCCACACTTTCTCCTGTATAGTGAAGTAGTAGAAGTATGGTAGAACCAGAGTACAAATAATATCGAGTAGATTCACTTAGCAAAAATCGTTTGATGTTTTTGGATCAAACGCAAAAGCCGCAGCACGGTAAAAATAGTATATTATTTTATATGGAGGAAAAGTGATACTTTTCATGGCGCGCTCGTGTTTAACAGCCGAACGGAGTGAGGCTGGTAATAGATAGCAAGCCATGAAAAGTAACTTTTCCTCCAAATAAAATATGCTGTTTTTTCTTCAAATGTGGACAAATTAATGCAAAAATGTCTCTTTTTAATAGTAATAATAATTATTATTAAAGATAAGTGGGTTCGCAAGGCGGCTTAGACCGGTGCGGTGTCGGCGAATAGGCACAGGTTGTTGCTATAGTAATGTAACATAAAGCTGTCAGTGGACACTGTCAACAATAATTATTTTTTTAAAATTGCGTCTCCGATTGCATTTTAATTCCGTATTGATAAGCAGTTATTGAGTAAGTTCGATTAAATAATAACCAATTTGTTCCTAAATTAGTGATTTTTAGAAATGCAGTCACATATTGAGTGATAAATACAAATTGTAGTTTAATAAATCTTGAGTTGTTGACGCTTATTTTGTTGTCAGTTTGTATTGTATCTATGTTGCTATGACAACACTTTTACCTCCGCCGGCGGAAAAGTGAAAAATAAAGCTCCGGCGGAGGAAAAACGAAACTTCACGGCCGCCTACACAGTCGAGTAATGACGGATTTACTGACGTTTGAAGAAAAAATTAGTTTTTACCCTACCTGCAGCAGCGAGCAGTCTGTGAGGGGAGATTCAAAAAGTATTAGCTGATGCAAAATTATTTCCTCGGTTATTATTTGATACACGATATTTCAAAGGGCTATTAAGGTAATTTTTAATACGTGATTCAAATGAATAAAACTATGTAATAAAGATATACAAATTAGTAACGTATACTAGATTCAAAAACATTATAAATAAAGGTAATACCAATTAAAATAATTTATTTGACAGTTTGTAACTTGATTCATCTATTAAAACATGTATAAAGCAGAAGGTTCAAAGTACCTGCGAAATATTGTGCGAATTTAAATATAAAAAGGACAAATTAAGCAAGTAAAGTAAATTTATAGCTTCTTAAAAGACTAAACATTTCATTACTCGCGCTACGAGTATTTCTCTCACATTTTCTGCGAAATCGTCAGTTTTTGGAGATGGCTTTGCGGACGGAGTTGTCCTCCACTACTCTAGCTGAATTATTTGGCGTCCTCTTTAACATAGCCAATTAACCGGGTGCATTTCTCAAATGATTGGCTGCATTTGTGAGAATTTCTCTCATTGCGCTACGTCTGCCGTAGTACTTTTAACATTGAAAATGTTTCTGTTTTGCTGTTATGGGGCGTCAAATTGCGAAAAAGTGCATGCTACATTTGCATCACATGATGTCATGTGCGTTATGAACTACTAACCCAAACTAACCAAAAGTAATGAAAAGCACCAAAAAGAACTAAATGTATCGGAACAGTTTAAAAAAATTAAAGTAAGACTAACTCAAATTATCCGAACTTTTGCAGCTAACCAAAACTAACCAAATACATTAAAATTTGTTATAACGTATTGGATCCGGTTCAAATTACTAAAATAAATTGGAACTAACTGAAACTAACCGAAAGTTGAGTGAACAACTAACCAAAAGCACCAAAAACGCCTAAACCGTATCGGGCAAATTACAAATATTAAAGTAAGTTAAAATTAACTTAAATTAACCGAAGACCTAAAAAATTACCCTCCACTTGTAGATAGGAAAATCTATTAATATATAACTAGCCATGACGTTGCGGTAGATAATAATTCTAACCTGTTCCGAATTGTTTTAGCCCGTTCTTTCGCTTTTGCTTACTTTTAGTTAGTTTTGTTTAGCCGTTTAATTAACTTTCGGTTAGTCTCAGATAGATCCTATTTATTTTAGTCATTTGAACCGACTCCGATACGTTATAATCAAATTTAGTGTTTTTCGATACTTTTGGTTAGTCGCCAAAGGTGTGCTCGTCTTGGTTAGTTTTAACTTACTTTAATTTTTGTAACCTATTCCGATACGTTTTAGTGCTTTTGGTTACTTTTGATTAGTTTTGGTTTGTCATTCAATCAGATTTCTGTTAGTTTTAGTTGGTTTTTATATATTTTAGAATTTGAACCGGTTCAAATATGTTACGAGTGTAATTAATTTTAATGTTTTTGGTTAATTTTAGTTAGTCGCCGAAATTGGGCTAATTTAAGTGAGGAGTTTCAACTTACTTTAATATTTTAAATCTATTTTGATTTATGGTTTCGCTTTTCTGGTTACTTTTGGTTAGTTTTGTTGTTCAATCAACTTTCGGTTAATTTCAGTTACTTTATATTGATTATAGTCATTTGAACCAGTTCCAATACGTTATTACCAATTTTACTGCTTTTGGTTAGTTAAGGTTTGTCGCCAAAATTCGGTTAATTTGGGTTAATTTTATCTTACTCCAATATTTTTTAATCTATTGCGATACGTTTTAGCCGGTTTCGGTGCTTTTAGTTTCTTTTGGCTAGTCATTCAATCAGCTTTCGGTTACTTTCAGTTAGCTCCCAATTTATTTTACTCATTTGAAGCGATTCCGATACATTATAACCAATTTAAATGTTTCTGGAAAAATTATGTCAGTCGCCAAAATTAGGTTAATTTGGGTTAGTTTCAACTAACTTTAATATTTTTAATCTGTTCCGATAGGTTTAAGCCCTTAGTGCTTTTGGTTACCTTGGCCAGTTTTGATTAGTCGTGCAATGAACTTTTTGTTAATTACAGTTAGTTTCAATTTATATTAGTAATATGATCCGATTCCGTACTTTATAACCAATTTTAATGTTTTTGGTTAGTCGCCTAAATTCGGTTACTTTGAGTTAGTTTCAACTTACTTTAATATTTATAATCTGTTCCGATACGTTTTAGCCCTTTTTGGTGCTTTTAGTTACTTTTGGTTAGTTTTTCAATCAACTTTCGATTACTTTCAGTTAGTTCCAATTTATTTTAGTCATTTGAATCGGTTCCGATACGTTATAATCAAATTTAATGTTTTTGGTTAGTCGTTAAAATTCCATTCGTTTTGGTTCGGCGGGCATTTAATTTTTACCGTACTTGTTTTCTTTTCTCACAATTGTCTTTATCCATATTTAGGTAAATAACAAAATTTTAATAAAGACATATTTGTTAAACCGATTATACGTGTAATTGAAAAACTGCATATTATTAAAAAATTATTATAAATCTTAACTGATAGGGTCTTTGGGGCATCTAAAAAATGAAAATCCGTCACCCACTTTTGTAATACAATAATTATCCGCACAACAATATCTCGCCATAGTAACGATCTTAATAATTATTTAATTCAACGCGACCCAACAGTACAGAATATCAAGGCGTTTGCACACTGACCCTAAATTCTCCCTCGTAGTGTAGCCACAACTGGCCGCGAACGAGATTGCTCCGGATTCGCTTTGAAGGTAAAAACTGTCGGCGAAATTGGAAATTTGTCTCGAGTGAACCTATAGTCCGGGAGCCAGCGTCAATTTTTGGTAATTATTTTAGACCGCTTGAATTCAACTTATATAGTATGTTCTTATATAGAGAAACACTGAACCGACCGTCAGCTGGACCGTCAGCGCTGGATGCTGCGGCGGGAAGATGAGATAGTTGTAAAAAAAATGGCATTCGGAATTATCTTAGACCGGTTGAATTTTTTATGATAAATTGCCTATGTTACCTAGTTTAAAAAATGAATAGTCAGCTGCGTGCCGGAATCAACGTTGTACGTCAGCTGGTCATGAGAAGGTGTAATAAAATTGAAAAAAAAATTATTTATAACCGAGCGAAATTTTTTTACCTGACTTAGGACTCATGTAGAAATATGAAAATAATAGTCAGCTGGGTGCATCGTATGACAAAGACCGTCAGCTGGAGCAATAAAGTATCATTACGCTCATACATCCAAGCGGCGCGCGGTAGTTTAAGTGGTCCGACTGACGATCTTCGTCTCAATATGCATTCAGCTGATTAGAATTTTCCAATTTTAGTTCATTAAAACTATTATACGGCTAAATATCAATTAAATATTCATTGATTTACCAAAGATACAGTTAGGTAAAATCCGCATATCATTAACGCTTAAAATTAATTTTTTTTACGCAGATATTCTCGAAATATTCGAAAATTATTTATTCAACGATTTACCAAAAATATAGTTACGTAAAGTTCACATATTATTAACGCATAAAATTGAGGTTTTTATTTCATTCAGATAGTGTGGAAATATTCGGAAAGAAATATTTATAATGAGTGTATGTTATTAAAAATTATCTTCATCATTGCTCTGGTTGTCGTCTGATGAATCATTTATTTCAATATCATCGTTGATGTCTCCTGCCTCTGTTTCACTGTTGTCTGTAGAAAATAAATAAAAAAGATATTTATCAAAATAATGTTGATTGACATGTTTTTCTGAAAAAATAGGAAAATATGTTTTTTCATACCTTTAAAGTCTTCATCAATATTTGTGATGCTTGTAATTGACGGCGGCAATTGATCTCCTTCAAACCATTTGAAAAAATACTTTTCATCTCGTGCTTCCCAACCGTAGTCAGATGGCGAGAACTCGGATGGTATGGGAAGATGTGCGTGACTCCAGAGATGTGGGATATATGATGTTCGGAGAAAATGTTGATGTAGTTCAGATTTGCAAGGCGGGAACATGGAACCATCAATTCTTTTTTCTAAATGCAGTATTTGCTTATTGTTCTTACTGCTAAACGCTTTTGTAAAGGTTTTTGTACGAGCAACGTTGACGTCATTAATTCTTTCAAATGCATACAATTTACAAACATAATCTTCCAGTGATGCAGAAAGTTGATTTAATTTGCTATGAGGTAGATTTGAAATTTCACTCAAAGCTTGAATATATGTTGGCGACTTTCGTAGGATGTTAAACGGTTTTTTTTGCCTTTTCGATAGAAGGCTGGATTAAAATCACAGCCCGTAAGCGCATGAAAGGTTGGCAACGACGAACATAATTCTGCACCCAAGGTCTCATACAACTTTGTGATATTGATGTTTCTTTGATAATTGCCAGTACCGACATGCATTGAAATTTCTAAATTACTTTTAATGAAATTCATATTTGCAAGCATAATCACCAAAATGTCAGTATCTGAGCATCTTATTGTCACATGGGCGTCAAAATCCACATTGCAAACATGATACACAATTTTCGTGTCGGCTTCTTCGTCACCCGTACATGACAAGTGTGGTTCTATTGTTGTTATTACTTTATTTTCTTGTACCTCATATTTATAGCAGTGTAGATAATTCACATAAATTATTTTATTCCCAATAAATGGCGCCATGTAATCCGTTGACCAATCTTCGATAATAAATTCAACCAAAGCTTTCTTTAAAATATATATTTTTCAATCAAGAAAAGGATTACATGGCGCCATTTATTAGGAATAAAATAATTTATGTGAATTATCTACACTGCTATAAATATGAAGTACAACAAAACAAAGTAATAACAACAATAGAACTACACTTGTCATATACCGGTCACGAAGAAGTCGACACAAAAATTGTGTTTCATGTTTGCAATGTGGATTTTGATGCCCATGTGACAATAAGATGCCCAGATACTGACATTTTGGTGATTATGGTTGCCAATAAATTTCATTAAAAGTAATTTAAAAATTTCAATGCATGTCGGTACTGGAAATAATCAAAAAAACATCAATATCACGAAGTTGTATGAGACATTGGGTGCAGAGTTATGTTCGTCGTTGCCATGCGCTCACGGGCTGTGATTTTAATCCAGCCTTCTATGGAAAAAGCAAAAAAAAAACCGTTTCACACTTTACGAAAGTCGCCAACATATATTCAAGCTTTGAGTGAAATTTCAAATCTACCTCATAGCAATTTAAATCAACTTTTTGCAACACTGGAAGATTATGTTTGTAAATTATATACATTTGAAAGAATTAATGACGTCAACTTACTCGTACAAAATCCTTTACAAAATCATTTAGCAGTAAAAATAATCAGCAAATACTGCATGTAGAAAAAGAAAATGATGGTTCCATGTTCCCGCCTTGCAGATCTGAACTGCGTCAACATTTTCTCCGAACATCATCGCACATTTCTGGAGTCACGCACATCTTCCGATACCATCCAAATTCTCGCCATCTGACTAGGGTTGGGAAGAACGAGATGAAAAGTATTTTTTCAAATGGTATGAACGAGATCAATTGCCGCCGTCTTGCCGTCAATTACAAGCATCACAAGTATTGATGAAGGCTTTGAAGGTATGGAAACTTATTTTTCTATTTTCTCAGGAAAACATGTCCATCAACATGATTTTGATAAATATTTTTTTTGGTTTCTTTTGTACAGATAACAGTAAAACAGAGGCAGGAGATATTCACGATGACATTGAAATAGATTATTCATGAGACGACAATCAAAGCAACGAGGAAGATAATTCTTAATACAATGAACTCATTTTAAACATTTTTTCCGATTATTTCAACAATATCTGAATGAAAACAAACTCAATTTTATGCGTTAATTATATGTGAACTTCACGTAACTATATTTTTGGTAAATCGTTGAATAAAGAGTTTTCGAATATTTCAACAATATCTGAATAAAAAAAAACTGAATTTTAAGTGTTAAGGATGTGTGGACTTTACCTAACTGTATCTTTGGTAAATCAATGAATTTGAAATTTAGCTACACAATAGTTCTAATAAACTAAAATTGGAAAATTCTAGTCAGCTGAATGCATATTGAGACGAAGGTCGTCAGTCGGACCACTTAGACTACCCCGCGCCCCTTGGATGTATGAGCGTTATGATACTTTATTGCTCCAGCTGACGGTCTTTGTCGTACGACGCACCCAGCTGACTATTATTTTCATATTTCTACATGAGTCCTAAGGCATATAAAAAAATTTCACTCGGTTATAAATCATTTTTTTTTCAATTTTATTACCACTTCTCATGACCAGCTGACGTACAACGCTGCTTCGGGCACGCAGCTGACTATTTATTTTTTAAACCATGTAACATGGACAATTTATCATAAAAAATTCAACCGGTCTAAAATAATTCCGAATTCCATTTTTTTTACAACTATCTCATCTTTCCGCCGCAGCATCCAGCGCCGGTAGCCCAGCTGACGGTCGGTTCAGTGTTTGTCTATATGGGAACATACTATATAAGTTAAATTCAAGCGGTCTAAAATTCATGTCAAAAATTGACGCTGGCTCCCGGACTACTACCGTATATACTTATTTATACCGTGGTAGAACTAGACGTAAGATTAACATTAACGTTCGTTCGGGTAATTTTTTACGTTCACAATGTTTTTTTTTCGAAAATGGAATGGAAATTTGGGATTTGGCTTGTTTTTAGGCAACACCTTAGCGCATCAAACGATCATTTATTTATGGCAATTTTTCATATCCGAGTCATTACGTCACTTGTGCCATTTTTCAAAATTTTAATTGTACACGATAACTGTCGAGAAAATTAACTAATTTTGATTAATATTCTGGACACGTTCGTCTTGACGATCTTCCGAACCCTACGCGTGATTTTTTTTTTGAAAAAGGGTTCAAGCGCCGAAAAAGTAGTCGGGGTAAAAAAACAAGGAGATACTTCGATGCAGAATTGAGGGATTAAAAAACTCTCTAAATGGTTTCTCGGTTTCGAAAATGTCGGGAAAATGGACTTCTAAGGTAAAAGTAATAACGTCGAAAAAATTAAGGATTTTGCTTTTTTTCTTGAAAAATATTTTTTTATAGAAAACTCGATTACGACATTTAAAAATGATGATGCATTTATACAGGATAAGCTAGTTGAATTTATGTTTTTTTGTCTTTCAGTGACCCTAGTCATCCATTGGATGGTGTCGAACTATTTTATTACAGTAGTTTAAAGTATGACCATACACATGGTGGCAATAAAATGGCAGGTGGCTGGTTTAATTTTAGTCATCCATTGGATGGTATCAAACAAGTTTATTACAGTAATTTAAGGTATAGCCATACACACCACAGAATACAGTGTGAATATGGCCACCATATATATATTTTTAATTATGCGAATGCAATTAAGAGCCCCAACACAAATAAATGGAAAGTAGAGGTGGAAGTCTGACTTCTGCCGTGGAAGTCTGACTTCTGCCATGGTTACCTAAATTTAGATTCAAATTTTCAAAAAGTTATAAGTATTAAATTTAAAAATTGGACCATAGTCGCCCCGAAATATACGGATTAGTTTTATAAGCTGTATTTTTAGTGCATGCGTCTAGCTTAAAAAAACGAGCCAGCAAGTGGCAAATTTATTAACGGACAAGCGCGCATAACTGTCTTAAGCAGGTTCTTATAAACGCGAATTGTGCATGGAAATCACGAATTTAGTTTCTTATGGTCGAGCTGAAAATAATATGGGGGCGGGGAATCCGAAATGTGGCTGGTTTAATTTTAGTCATCCATTGGATGGCGTTCAACTAGTTTATATTACAATAATTTAAGGTATGGCCATACACACCACAGAATGCATATATGCACAGAATGTATATATGTATATATGTAAAAAAAAATAAATGGAAAGTAGAAGTTGAGATCAGACTTTTGCGATGGTTACCTAAACGTAAATTAATTTTTTAAAAAAGCTATAGCTAATTAAATTTGAAAAGGAGACATAGTCGCTCCGAAATACAGTACTGGTTTTATAAGATGCATTTTTAGCACACGCCTCTAAAAAACTTGCCACGAATTCGCAGTTTTTAAAATCTAGGGGGCGAAAATATTGAAATGGATTTATTTTTCTGCGAATAATCGCGACGAATTTTTGGTAGGTGACGCATGTGCAAAAGCTACTGTGTAATGTCTCTTGTTCTTGTTTGTACTTTTGGTTAGGTTATGAGTCTATGGGGGTTTCGTTTTGTCAGTGTCTTTGCTTAATTCGTAAATTAAACAGTTTAAAAGAAAACTGTGATTTGTGTCGATGTTAAGACCCTTCTTGAACCAAATACACCTTATTGCTTTCAATATTTGAACATCTTGCAGGTTCCAATTAACCTATGTATATTTTTATCTTTTATTCGATTTCTTACCAAAAAAATACGCGTCGATAGCTTGCCTTCCATAGCAAAAGAAAAGTGATCGTCATTGCAATAAATTCATGCTAATGGAGTACACACAAATAATAAAAATAATACGAATTATTTTTCTAGATTATATTTCAAAATCTGAAGATCTCTCATTCCCAATTCGTGTCTGTAAAAATCTGGCTTTATAAAAGTGTGTTTCTATATTACATTTTTATGATAAAAAGTTAAATATATTCATGAAAGATTTTCAGGTATAAAAAATTGGCGTCAAAATACTCCCATTATTGCGTTTCGTATTAGTTTCAATACGAAGGGAAAAAACATAATATATTTAGTTTCTCTTTTAAATACTTTTTTAATTCGCCAACAAAATGAAGCATCAGTGTTATCGCAAAAACCTATAATTTAACAAGAAATTGTCTCTGATAGATACCAGATGTTACTAACCTGTACAAACAACCCATGGGAAATTCCGAAACGTTTTATAACACGTACTTACCCAATAATGTTTATTACTCTGCCTCTGCTAGCTAAACATTTCCATCTTATTTTAGCTCTTAAAGACAGAAAAGGATGTAGGTGATTCAGAGTAGCTAGTTCTAGGTTTTAACATCTGGAAGTAGTTCTATGCCGCCTTGCAATGAAACCTTTTTCTATGAAGAAAAGAAAAGGATCATTATTAGTGGGCTGAAGTTGTCCTTTCTTATTTGCATTTTACAGTTTGAAACATGGTACCCTAACCGGTTCCCATGGAAAATACGCCAATAACAATAGGTCATTGTTAGGGTTGTAAAAGTTGCCAATATGTTTAATTTATTTTGTAAATAAAACAAATGAAATGTAATTATAATCTTTGACACTTTTCTTCCTATGATTACAGGTGATTTGTTAAAATATATTAGTTCTTTGCGGATCTTAAATTATTGTCTATTTTAAATACAATATATGAGTGTTAAGCTAATACTGTAACTATCAGATTTAATTTATACCTCTAAATAGGTTTGTAACAAGCCTATCTTGAATATTCAAAACTGCTAAAATATTTTTATAAAATTGTTTCGAATAAGTAATATTTATTTTTCAGTGACACATTTTTTAAATATTTTTTTACCAAAGCTTCACTGTCTCCTGTATTTATTTTTTAAAAACATTGTAAATTTTTATTTTGTAAGTATTATACCTAGATCACTGTTTAAAAGTTGTTTTCATAGTAATTATCGATACAATTATCAATGTTTAGATATAATAATATTATTACTATATGAGACCTAAGGCTTGGGAAAATGTCAAAAGACAAGTCTTTCAAGTTAAATGCGCTTTATAATAATTATTGTACGAAAACAAATACCTATACTGGGTTAGCCAAAAGTCTGGACTCTGCTAAATATCTCAAAAACAGATAACGTGCTTTTTTGAAATTTTGGACTTAACGTAAATTGATGCCTAAAGATTCGAAAAAAGTAATACGAAGTTGGCGTTTTTTCGATAATAATGCAAATTTTGTTTTTTAAATATAATGCTATCAATTTTAATGCATTTTTTAATTGTACAGGATCATTCCTTATATTTAGACAGCATTTAGCGCGGTTGCTATACGAGTTGGAAAAAAACTTTAAATATAAAAGTTGCAGGAATCATCCTAAATCGCCTGAAAGTGTACTACAATATAATACAGGGTTATCGCAAAGTTGATAAAAAAAAACAAATATGGCAAATTTTTAATAGAACACCCTGTATGTTAAAAAAATAATAATAGATCTTTTTTTTCTGAATTCAGAGATATATAGTATGTTGACATTTGATTTAGCCGTTTTCGAAATATTTGAATTTTAAAAGCTGTTGAAAATATCGACGCTCATATTGAACACTTGTAAATGTTTATAAATTATTTTATAAAAAAAATATTGTTATTTTTTTGGCTCCAATTTGATTATTGAAAATAAATAAATATATTAATAATATGTTATCAGTATCAGTATGTTAATTATAACTTATTTGTTAAATAAAAATAATAACTGCGATTGAATTAAAGCATGAAAATATTTCGAAAACGGCTAACCAAATGTCAACACATTATATATTTTTGAACTAGGAAAAAAAGATCTATTAATTTTTGTTTTAATTAGTTCCATTAAATATTGACCATTTTTGTGTTTTTTATCAAGTTTGCGATATCCCTGTATTATATTTTAGAACATTTTCTAGCGTTTTAGGATGATCCTTACAACTTTTGTATTTAAAGTTCTGTTGCCAATTTGGAACTATCACCAGCCATATCTCGAGAAAGGTATGAGACACGATTTTACCATCTTCGTAAGTGTGCACAGGAAAAGGGGCTTAAAAGCCTCAAGAATGAGGTTTTTCCAACTTATTTTTTGTATTTAAGCAAAATTATAAAGCCTACTATCACTATCCTCTCGCCTCATTTTTCCATGATGAAAGCTGTAATGAAGATGAGGAAAAATGTTAATATTGGAAAATTCTACAAATTAACGACATTTAAAAAAAAAACAATCCGCAGGATTTAAACCAAAAATAGCAATTTTTAGCATTATATATCTACTAATCAAAGTAGCCACCATATTTGGACTAGCATGTAGCTGCCATGCATAGCGTGGAACTAACCAAGAGAATCCTGGCTAACATTGAAGATCAAAGAGGCTACGTCACCATACAGATCATTGATTCAAAAAATCATTCTTCAACGGCATTTGTAATCTCGGAAGAAGTTAATATCGGTACATTCTTCAATATGCTCCTTTGCAACCTTCACATACTCTTTATCATCGCTTTTTTATTCAAAATACACTCAGTGTGTAGGGTAAATTCGTTTGGAGAAATGTCGTTCCTGCTTTACGACGAAAACACCAACAATTTACATCAGCAATAAGCCTACAGAGTGCAGTAAATTGTACGTTTAATATTAATATAAATAACAAATTTTTGAAACTTAAAAACACACATTTTTTGAGATGTGTCTTTTTAATGCTCTTGTATAAATAATCTTATTCCTAACTATTGCGGAAAGTACCAATCCCGCCTTTAACGACAGTCGCGTGCGATAAAGTATAACTAGCAAACACGGGTGTTGAATAATTTTTCAACACCCGTGTGGTATAAGGCGTTTTCTAGCCACGTTAGCTATGCTTTTTCTCTCATTTTCACAAGTGATCCTAGGAGATGTCTTTAACAACTCCATGATTTTCGTGCGAAATAAACAAGTCACAAGACATTTTTATTCATATTTGGATCAACCTGCATCTAAGATTAGAATAAAATAATTCCAAGAATTTTAACTTTTTTAGATTATTTATGAATTTTATATTTTATTGTTTATTTTTACTTATAAGTACTTATGAGCAAAATATATATTTTTGTCCACTTTGGAAGGGACGGCCTTCAAATTTTTGTCCCGGAGTTTTATTTCGACCAAAATAAAAAAAAACATGGGGAAAACAGGGTTTGAAGGTGCGGAAAGCAGAGATTATTTCACTTAGTTTAAGTTAACTATTTTCAGGCAGCTAAAATGTTAGCTTTATTAAGAAGCGGCGTCTTATTTCTCTCGATTAAATTATTCGATCATCAGATTAAATTATTTGTTCAGAAGTTTAATCGAATGACAGTCAATGTAGTTTGTTTTTAAGCAAAATGGATGAACGAGGAGCAAATTAGATAGCATAACAGCCAAATAAAAATTTAAGCACCGGATTAAAAGTAGAGTGTCCAACGCAGTAAAAGTTTTTGTGGGCACCTCGGGGTTACAAGCTGAAATTTGCATAGAATGAAGGCTTTATTATATTAATTCAAAATCCGAAGGTAATAAAAAATCATAACGAAATATCTCCCTAATGTATACCTAAAAATCGAGATTATTATATGAACGTGTAGGATATTAAATTCTGAAGGTTTTCATATAAAATTCATCTACATTTTTGTACGAATTATATTTTTTATCATTGCTTGAAATATGCAGATTACATTGGCCCTTACGGCAAAATAAATCAAAAAATTGAAATATTTCCCTTCGAACCTGAGAAAAATCTGATTGAAATATACTCATTTTTGTATTCACCTCGCATTCTCTCCGAAATGAAGGCTCAAATCAAAAATGTTTATTCTTGCAAAAAGTTTACCTTAAGTATTTAGAATACATAGGTGCATGAATAAATTTTTGTTTCTCAAATGGTAATGAAAAAATAGAATTAAATGTAAAAAAGTAATTTTCTTCTAGCCGCGACCGTCCGATCTCGCGCTTCCCGAGTACTCTCGTATCTTACTTTTCTTCATAGCCTCCTCTCTCTCGCGCCTATTGTACAATACGATAAGTGCTTTTACACCATTACGGGTTAGAATACTAATAATAATAATAGCTATTATTAATTGAATAAAATCAATGAAGACATTTTCGATTATACTGAAATTTATTTTTCCTATACGCTGCTAGGTAATAAACTGCTATTAAAAAATGACTAGCTTTTATTCCGAATAGAAAAACTGAAAATGTAAAAATCTTTATAATAACAAAATCTATTTATCTTCAGTGTCTGTATCTTCTTCAGGAATAGACACAATGGCTTCAATATTACCTTCCAGTATTTTTTACATGATCCTATGCCACCTATTTAATTTCTTCTACGTGTACAAGCTTTGCTTTCATACAATCTAATAAAAAATTATTTAAGTTTTATTATGTACCGATTTAATCTAATAATAAGTTACCTTTTTACATCCAAAAGCGAGGAATTTATTTAGCCACTCTGTTTTTAGTTAAAAAAAAAACAGTTAAGGAACTTTTTACCTGAACGAGCACTCTCATAAAACGAATTTCAAGTTCGCAACTATATTGGGGGATTTACCAATATTTTTGATAAGAAATCAAATTGCGAACCAATTGACAACAAATTACTATCCTCTATAGTCACGGAGAAGCTGATAGATTTTGTTCCATTATACTCTCTGCTAAATATTGTATATATTATTTGACATGCATAGTGGACTCCAATGACACTAATGTACTTACACAATAAAATGTGGAAGAGGAAATTCCGTGCAACATGTGACATGTAGCCGTTCATGACATCAACCTAGAAAAAAACTTGCAAAAAAATTACCTGCATTTCATGCTCTAACGGGTTGTCATACAACCAGCCAGTTTTCAGGATTAAGAAAAATTAAATGTTGGAAAATTTATCCAAATTATCCCGATTATTTAGACGGTATTGGGTCCAGGAATTTTCAGATGGCATGTTCAATAACATAGAGAAATTTATCATAAAATTATCTTCAACAAATCCAAATATTTCGTCTATTAATATTTTCAGGACACTATTGGCCTCTTCATCGCTAATTGAAAAAAATAGCCCCTACAAAAAATAATTTAAAATTTCCCAGTATGAGAGCACATTATCAAATTAAGGTGTATTTCAGTTCTTTAGAACCAAATCCCTATTACCAGATGTGACAGAATGCGGATGGGAATTTGAGGAGGCAGGTGATATCCAAATTATCCCCAATTTTAACACCATGTGCATGTGGATGTAAAAAAGGTAAATTATTATTAGATTAAATAGGTATATAATAAAATTTAATCAAATAATTTTTTATTAGATTGTATGGAAGCAAGCTTGTATAGGTTGCATAGGATCATGCAAAAAATTTACTGGAAGGCAATATTGAAGTCATTATGCCTATTCCTGAAGAAGATACAGACACTGAAGATAAATATATTTTGATATTATACAGATTTTCTTTACATTTTGAGTTATTCTATTCTGAATAAAAGCTAGCCCTTTTTTAATAGCAGTATCATTAAGTATATGATTCTTTTCCACTTCTTTATGACCTAGCAGCGTATAGGAAAAATAAATTTCAGTATAATCGAAAATGTCTTCATTGACTTTATTCAATTAATAATAGCTATTATTATTATTAGTATTTTAACCCGTCATGGTGTAAAAGCACTTATTGAATAGGCGCAAGAGAGAGGAAGCTATGATGAAACCTGACAAGAGTACTCGGGAAGCGCGAGATCGACGGTCGCGGCTAGAAGAAAATTACTTTTTTACATTTAATTCTATTTTTCCATTACCATTTGAGAAAAAAAATGTATTCATGCACCTATGTATTCTAAATACTTAAGGCAAACTTTTTGCAAGAATAAAAATTTTTGATTTGAGCCTTCATTTCGGAGAGAATTCGTGGTGAATACAAAAATGAGTATATTTCAATCAGATTTTGCCCCGATTCGAAGGGAGATATTTCAATTTTTTTATTTATTTTGCCGTAAGGGCCAATGTAATCTGCATATTTCAAGTAATGATAAAAAATATAATTCGTAAAATGAATTTTATATGAAAACATTCATAATTTAATATCCTACACGTTCATATAATAATCTCGATTTTTAGGTATACTGCCCTTTTGCCCATTATGATTTTTTATTACCTTCGGATTTTGAATTAATATAATAAAACCTTCATTTTGTGAAAATTTCAGCTTGTAACCCCGAGGTGCCCACACAAGTCAAAATAAGTTATTATTTGATCATCAGTTTAATCGAATGACAATTAAAATATTTTTATAACTAAATCAGATGACCGAGCTGCAACATAGATAAGGTAACAGCCATGTTGAAATTTAAGCAGTGAGGTAGTATATTACATAACAAGTGTTGAAAGTACTAGTTTTCAAACGAGGAGGTTGAAAATGTACTTTCACACGAGTAATGTAAGAAAAAAAACACACGCGTGTTGAAATCCACTTTTTAATACGGGTGTTAAAAAGTATCCGTAACGTCATGCACATCTGTCAAGTCGAAATATCAAATCAAATATGCTGGCAAATTGACATCAGCATTATATGCAAATAGAGGGATGTTGAAAGAAATTAATTTTAAAAACGTGTGGTGACAAATTTTTCAACACGCATGTGGTATAAGACAGTTTCTACCCACGATAACTGATAACTGTGCTCTTTCTCTCATTGTCATACGTGATCGTAGAAAACAAGTCCATGATTTTCGAATTTCCGAAAGATTTTTAAAATGGTAGGTACTTAACATTATTAAATAGATTTGCAGCTTCTAAGTGCGATATTTTCTTCATCAAAAGCCAAAAATGAAAAGCATGAAAATTGACATGGATGCATAGCCAGCTTAAAAATTATTTGCGTTATTGAAAACGATATGATTATTACTAGTTTGGGATTACTCGATTGAATAGGAAAAATTACCTTTTATAACCATTGTAGTTGTAAAGTAAATTAAAAATGTTTACTATGTATCAAATTGAATACAGTGGCATTCGAGCATCAGCCAAACGGTGGCTCTAAATATTTAATTATTTTTTTACATAAAAGCAGCTAGAAATTTATACTAGTATTCGTAGAATTCAAAAATGCAATAAAGTTGATAGTATTATATTAAAAAAAAAACAAAGTTTGCATTGTTATCGGAACACGCTAAGTTTAGCAGCAACGCTGACACTGTTTTTGAATTCGCTAGCACCTTAGGCCTGTGAGTGTATTATATATATATATATATATATATATACATATAGAATATTCGTATTTCCTCAGTCCA
>JAEQML010062882.1:0-23804 GCA_016904865.1 Pissodes strobi | reverse complement strand
TCCGTAGGCAACCAACAATTCTTTTAAGGTGGATTACCGCCGAAAAAGGAAATTATTCGCAAGGTAAATGATTTAATTGAAGTGCACTGCTATATACTTAAATGTTTTCTTGATAGCGATGTAGAATACGATACAATCTAGTGACTGAGATTACGTATGTAACTAGCTTGTTTCAGTTTATTCCTCTAACAGCTCGATAAAGCACTGGTCGTTCGAAAATCATACCAGATTAAGGGTGGAATCACTGACTTTATTTGACTTCTATCTGTTACATATTCGTGCTAAATTGTTTGTTGGTGTAGAATTCTACCCTACACTCCTACACGGAGTCCCGTGGCTGGCAACTTTGGTTTATTGAGCGATTAATTCGTTTGTTTGATGGAGAAAAGAGATAGAAAAAACCAGGTAAAAACAACTAACCTGACAATTCGTCCATGTTTTCGGACTCTGTACAACTCGAATCTTCAGGATCATCTGATTCCTCCATCACCTTGATCAGTATTCTCAATCAACAGGTTTAAGTTCCACTTCTTGTGGATCATCTGCGTCCAGATCCTCGATAGTATCCTCACGGCACATATAACAACCAGCAATATCACATCTTCTTTTTTCGCATCTGCGCAAGTCCGCGCGCAAGATATTCCTTGGTAGGAAATCCGTCAAACTGCCGCCAGCGGCGTCGTGTTTTTACGACTGGTTTATTTTAATGCTATTGGAGTTAAATCGAAACCATAGGCGGGTATTTGTCAAATAATTGACATTGTGAGAGACGAACGTTGTTTATGACATTGTGTAATGCAAAAAGCCATGGTGTTTAAGCAATAAGAACTTGTACAAACCAGAGATATTCTTCCAACAAGAATTTCTTTAGATTTCCTGCTCATACAACAAGGTATACATATATTTCATAACCCATTGATATTTGAAATGTTATATTACGACCCTGTTAAAGGAAAATCATACTTATATATATTTCAAATCCAGCCCTGACTTTTCCTACCCAACTGACATTAGCAAGGTCAAATTTAATTTTTCGCCTGACAGGTCGAGTAATATTGCTGGTTGTTATATGTGCCGTGGTATCCTCACGACCGGTAATCCGTGACGCCACGCCTTGGTTGACGTGCAGGTTATGTAGCTCAGATTAGGGATCGATCTACGTCAGGTGAGAAGAGATGATAAAGAAGGCACTTCGGTAAAACAATAACAATGTCTATTAGTCAAAGACTTAGCGAATTTACACTGTACTGGATTACTAAAACAGACATGTGCTTTCGGTTGAGGTATGGTTTGAATTGTTTATAAATCTTAGTGTCTGTTTTGTAATAAAGTTATTTAAGAGCGGTGTTGTGTTTTAATTTATGGTTAACTTTGGTTATTTCATTAGGTAATTATTATAGAAGTCCTCTTAATTTATCTTTATTTCACTCAGTACTTTAAGGTATTGTAGTAACTATTTATCTTTTAAATTCACTTGACTTGGAAACTGCGCTCTTGTGAGCTACGCCTCTTAAGTTAAGTTTGAGGATTACGGTGTTGGTAGAACAACTAAATCCCACGTTCCTATGAACTGCGGGCAATGGTTAAAGGGGAATAGGTGGGAGACAAAAGTCTGTCGACCTTACAATCCGTTTGATGATCATAAATTCTGCTGACCATTGCAACTTTAAGGTTCGTAATTGCCTGCGCTGTTCGCTGGCGTTGTTTATAATTTATCTTGAATGTTCACATAATATTTTCCAAGTTTAAGTTTAAACTTGGTGATATTTACTTAGTAGTTTACGCGTTCTAGTAGTTCACAATATCTTCAGGGATATTCTGGCATGAACTGTTGCACTCAATGAACATGGTAGAACATTTCAACCCGTTTTTCTTACATCTGCAGAAGATAAGCTTTGGACAATGCGGGTGGTTCCAAAGTAGTTAGGTACAGGGTTATCCAGCGAGGACTAGACAAGGCGATTTTTTTGACTTTTCCTGTACTTTCGTAAAAAAAAACTGAAATAGCCATCTTGTGTAATTTTCTTCTGCGAAATCGGATATGTTCAGCAGAAAACAATTGAACATCAAATAAAAGTGCTAGAGGTCACCTGATATTTTTTTAAAGGAACATCCTGTATATTACTAAATTTTTGGACTCTAGAAAAATCTAAACACATTTTGTGTATAATATCCTATACCTATCTTTAGCTGTTTACCAAATATTGACAGTTGCAAGTCGGACATTTTGACACTTTGACATCTTCTAAAATCTAAACCGCACGAGATCAAAGAAAACGGTTTGCACATTCCTATCTTGGGTTTTCATAAGCTATCGAATGATAGTAACTTTCAATTTAACCGGAGGTTTAAAAGTTCAGGTTATTTTTTTTATATTTTTCAGGTTTGACTCTAAACCTAAGGAGGACCAAATTTCACGGCATGCGGATCCTGAATGCCATTACCAATCGAATCGCAAAGGTAATATCAAGCAGCACTCAATCAAATCTTTGAAGCATTCTTATAAAACCAGAAGGAATGACATATTGAAGAATCATCAAGGCGAAGACCAAAAAATTTTGCATAAATGTCCAGCGTGTCCCTATAAAACAATCCACAAAGGTACTTTACAGAGGCATGCCATAATTCATAAGCCTGCTAATCAAATCAAGTGGTTTCACTGTTTATATTGTTCGTTTAAAGCAAAGTGGAAAGTTAACCTAAAACTCCATTTAATTAAGCATCAAGACGAAGACGCAAAATGTTGGCATAAATGTACAAAGTGTCCCTATAAAACAATCAGCAAACACCATTTATCATCGCATGTCATAATTCATAAGCCTGCGCATCAAATCCAGTGGCTTCATTGTTTCGATTGTTCTTTTAAGGCAAAGCGGAAATGTGAACTAATCCGTCACTTGAATACTCATAAAGTTGCCGATCAACATAATGTTGACTGGTTGCGATGTTCAAATTGTCCATATAGAACCCTTCAAAAGTATTATTTCAAGATACACCAGATGAAGCATCAAGACGAAGACGCAAAATGTTGGCATAAATGTACAGAGTGTCCCTATAAAACAACCCGCAAACACCACTTTTTATCGCATGTCATAATTCATAAGCCTGCTAGTCAAATCCAGTGGTTTCACTGTTTACATTGTTCATATAAAACAAAGCGGAAAGATAATCTAAAACGTCACTTAAATTCACATATCAACAGTGTTGACTGATTGCGATGTTCGAATTATCCGTATGTTATGTAGTTTATGATCGCATGCCATAATTCATAAGCAGTGGCGGCTCCTCGAAGGAGGCAATGGCTACTAAGGCTCTTCAGCAGTTTTTGGTTCTGCCAAAACTTGAGTATGGTAATGTCATATGGTCTCCCCAATATAATGTGTGGGTTAAGTTTATCAAGGGAGTTCAGGGATTTTGAGTCAGTTGCCTTTTGTAGTAAAATAGAGTTAATGTTCGTACAAAAAGAACTTTTTCCCTGGACTTCCCAAGAACGAATTTATACAAGAGTTCTGCAATATATCAGATGTGTCAATTGTTTAAGGTGTATGCTACATTGATAGACTTAATTAATATTTGGCAATTCAGGAAGTTGATCGATATCAAGTTATTGTCTAGATAGTTTTAGTTTCTCATATTTAGATAATAAGCGTTGTGATTTAATTAATTGTATTAATTTTAGAGTACCAAATAAATAAAGAACTGTTTTATGTTAATAATGTTTGTTGTCTGGATTTTTACTTAGACTTTGCCTTTTGTCCTTTGCGTGGTGTTTGTAATGTAAAGTTTACCAGTAAATAAAATAAATAAATCAGAGTTAAGAAATAAATTGTTTTGTTAGTATTGTTTGCTATTTTCTTCCGATGGGAAATGTCGAAAGAACATCTATTAGCAAATGTTAAATTTAAGTTAGTGGGAAAACAAAATATTGTAAATGCTATCGATTCCACCCGATTACGTGAAATAGAAAATTATAACAAGGTATTAGTCAGAGTTACGCACCTTGTGTAACTTTAGTATTTTTCCTATTCTTACTCACGTGAGTAATTTTAGCAAAATCTGTTATTATTACACAATTTTAACACAGCTTGCTATTGTGTTGGTAAGCTGTGCTTTCAGTGCTTAATGGTATACCAGGCGTAACCTAAAAATATTAGGCCGCATTTGAGATGTGTTACTAATGTTTATTAATTACTTTTAAAATTACTGAAATTATGTTTTATTGAGTGAATGGTGTTATATCTTTGTCTCCGTCAATGTTGTGTAAATAATATGTTAAAGAAAGAACCCACATAACATTTTTGCATGCTTAGCACCTGATAATAATATTCTCTTGCGGCATGAAGATATGCTAAGAATCTCCCTAAAAACATTCATGATCAGCATAGCATATGATAAGAATATATTAGAGGACACCAGTATCAGGTGCCCATATATGCGCTATGCATGTGATGTACAACTTACTAAGAATGTGCGCATTACATTATTGCAAAAATGCCTATCATGTCCTCAAAAGATATATTTTTCATAAAATAAAAAAAAAGCAACGGGGTTTTAACCCGGGCCGCCGAACTGAGACCTAACCATCTAGACCTCTCGGCCACGAGGGCTCTTGCCGCAAATTGATTGCATCGCGAAGACATGGCGCGAATTAAAAACTAGACACTCATTGCGTCGCAATTACTATGGAATATGTATTGTAGGTCCAGTATAATGGAGCCTTTTTTTTATAGAGGTACTATATTTATATTCGAAATTCAAACAGTTGCAAAATGCCCATAATTAACCACACCGGTACAAATAAGTGGAAATGATTTATTTGATTTGATGAGTAGCAAACACAAAATGCAATCTTTCAGAAAACATAGAACACCTGATTTTTGTTAGGTAGGTACCTATATTTCATTCAGGTGATGAGAATATTCGTTATAGGAATATGCTTCAAAGTATATTCTTGGCATGTAATTTTCGAGAATATTTTTGAGAAGATATTATGAGCATGTCATAATTTCCTAAGTACGTTCTTTGCATATCCGATGTGGAATGTTCTTTAAGAAGATGTTCGTAGCACGTGACATAAATCTACTATAAAGAATATTCTTCATCGCACTTTAGGGGAATATGTTAAGAATATGAATGTACTTTTAATGTTATGTGGGAAAGAACGTGTTTCTACCCTCTCAAATGCATCAGCGTCCGCGCAATTTCCCGCTTTATTTCTTTCTGCCGCGCCGGCGCCGGTAAGAAAAATTAGATTTTAGTGCCTTACAAACATTTTACGCGGCGTTATGAGGGCAAATGGGACGGAAATGTGGAAATGGAACTAACGCCAGAATATAGGCAACCAATTCCAAATAAGTGGTTGCCTATATTCAGGCGTCACGCGGCCTAAGGTGGCATTAGATTTTCATGTCGATGATTTCGATATAAGATATGTTTACACATCAGTGTCTCGAGTACTAGCAGACTCGCTCAATTTTTTTTTCATTAGAGTCGTTAGCATTCTTAATAATATTGTTGCGTTCATTAGCGGCATGCATGCGGGGTCTGCTACTTCATGAACTCTCCAACTTTTTAGAGCTTCCGTGTCATCTGGTGTGACATTATTGTTGAATGGATAAATTCCTCTTTTTTAAAACCATGAGTATCGACCATTGATTTTTATAAGAGTGGATAAGCAATAAATATACCAAACATGGCAAATTTACCACCGGGAAATGTAAACAAAGAAATTCAAATTTGGATTTGCGCATTAGAAAATTGGTAGGTGCAGATGTTGCACTGTGAAGGTCAACATGTATGGCCGGACTTCAAAATTTGAAATCGTATTATAGGCATAATCAAAGATGATATTACCGTTACATATAATAAATAGAGGTCGAAAAGTGCACTTGGAACAAATTTTTTAAAATCTATACTCAGTCGCCTATTGACGAGCTGCAGATAAAAAATTAATAGTTAAAAACAAAATTGTTAATTTGTTTGTATGTTCGGGCGTCTGTGAAAAACCAATGAACGGATTTTGATGCGGTTTTCACTATTAGGAAGCCTAATATGGGGGTCAAGTCATGGGATATAAGGTAACCCCTAAGGGGTTAAATAGGTGTAAAACGTTTAAAGGGGACATCTTTGTCTAAAAAATAAGCAATAGAGGCCTTAAAATTAGTATGTACAGGGTGGCCCGTTTAAGAGGGGCCTATACCTTATCTCGAAAACTACGGGGGTTGGAAAAAAATTTTCTCTCTCTCTCTCTCTCTCTCTTAAAGGTTTTGTTTGTTTCTTTTTATTTGGGGTAGCTTTGTTTGGTTGCGCCCCCGGAGCGAGGGGAGGGCCACGCGTGAAGTGAAATTTTATAATACTTCTGTTCTGACGATAATTTGTCAATAAAAATTAACTTAATCCGGCAATTACCAAATCACGGACGAAATAATCAAAATAAAAAAAGTAAGAAATAAAGAGGCTCAAGTAGCTGTAGTATAAACCGAGCAGTAACCGTCAAAATCACCGAATGGCCGTTCGCAGTATTTCGACGTCGGGAACGATTGTAGACCAGCGCTGCCTAGCCGCTAGTGAATAAAGGTTGCCTGAAATCACGGTCACTAGTGACCATGGCCTGATATGATCATTTGCTAGTACCATTGTCTTCATAAGAAGAACGCTAGTATCTAGGTAGTAGTCGGTATGTAGACATATACGTCTTTTATACGTATATGGTAGTAGATTACGCTACCCGCCATCACCTAAAATTACAGTGCCTTTAGAGGTAGCGAAAGTACATCCACACCACGGTCCGCATATATTTTATTCTTAGCTATCTACACGAGTCCTTCCGCCTGTCGAGTTCTGGGCTTGCGTAAACACATTTATGACAAATGGATGTCATTATGAACCAGCAAATTGCTTTCAGTGGACCTCGTGGCTCAGTGATTTGATACTGTGTTTGTGATATGGCGGCCCGCGTTCAATTCCAGTGGCAAGACATGCATTTTTTAAGGTTGTAAAACATTTTTTCTTGACTTTGGTCCGCTACAAGGAGCTGCGTACACCCCTTCAATAAAGTGCCAGAAGCTGCGCGCTTGCGTAGTAATGATGAAATCATGAAAAGCTTCACAGTATTATACAGCGTGTGTGCAATTTTTTAGTTAACATTAAAAACTTTTTTGCTATCGATTTTAGCAAAAAAATACAATATGTAAGAAATACTTAGGGAAGTCAAGGAGTCTTCTAAAGACTACCCTAAGAATTGAAAAAATTCACTCCACTTCTGCAATGGAATTTTAGGATAAAATTTTGCGAATCATCTAAATATGTGATTCTAAACAACTTTTTCAGTTTTAGTTTAGTCTTAGGTAAAAATAACGTTTTTGTAATTTCTGGCTTCCCCGTATAAAAAAACTGATTGTTTCCTGAGCGAATGTTTTTTAAGCAAAACATTTTATGAAGAATATTTTTTTTTGCAAAATTTTTTTCCATAATTAACTAGAATTGCACACACGCTGTATAGTAGCGTCTTCCGACAGCGGTCTGTTGTCAACTTTTCTGGCGACCTTCCACGACGTTGACCGAATCGGCAGAATTACCCATGTCTTTGGGATACACCGAATTGCTTTCAACGGTATAGTAGCTCAGTGGTTAGATAGTGTGTTTGTGATGCGAAGGTTGCTGGTTCGATCCCCGTCAGTGCCAAGCTATGTTTTAATTATGTTTAAGGTTATGTTTGTAAAACGTTTTTTTCTTGATTTTGGGTATGTCTTGGGTTAGTTTTGTTTGGTTGCACCCCTGAGCGAAGCGAGCGGGCCATGCCAAATAACTTAATTATTGCAGACATTCGTCCAAGGTCACCTGAAACTGGAAACAGACCGCTGTCTGAAGATGCTTGTATATTATACCTGCAACCGGCATTGAGCGTTCACATCACGCATGCCCTTCCGCTCGCTACAGGAGCGCAACCAACAAAAACTAACCCAAGACATGCCCAAAATGAAGTAAAAAAAGATTTAACAAAACGCAGTACGAAAACCGAACCTTACATCACGGCTTATTCACATAACCTGTGCTCGCATCTTTTCTAACGACTCAGTCTCTCTTAAAAACGATCCACAGGTAGTATTTGTACTTAAATCCCGTCGGGGAGCAACAGTGAAGACTAGTGGCTAGGTCGCGCCGGTCTAAAAACGTTCCCGACACGATTGTGTTATGTGTTCGCGGAAACACATGCAAGCTGTTGTATATTTCGTAAAAAATTCATGTAAAGTACGGGCACGTATTACAATAAGCAATATTTCACTTTTCGCATGGCCCTCCGCTCGCTACGGGGGCTCAAGAAAAGGAAATTAACCAGGGGCTAACCCAAACGTAACCCAAGATATAGGGGAAAGTATGATAAAATGGGGTAGGTGAATTGTTTTTATTTCTAGCGACTGGACGCCACGATATGTAGAAATCACATTATATTAATATGGATTCCTATAATGCCCTTTCTAACGTAACGGCAGATTTAAATATTAAAATTTAAATTTGTTTCTCCTGAAATCATTTTTTTAGAAGCATGCTTTTTCCCCGTTTTATCGACCTGGTCTGACAAAATGGGGTAACTGCTTAGAAGCCAGTTTAGTTTTATTTTTAGTAACTTTTATTAAGGTGATGTTAAAGGAACGTAAACAGAGTACTTTTAAGTAGATTTTAATGAAGGTTTTAACATATTATTAATAAAAAAAATTAACTTCCAAACACAACTTGTTGTATAGCTTCCTCCATTGCCTCCATGAGTGACGGTCAGTCTTTCGTACGTACCTCGAATAAGACATTCTTGTACCATGCAAAAACACATGAAAATTAGTAAGAGTTGTCATTACTTCATGAAAAGATATAGTCGACCGGATTCAGCATAACTATAGCTGTAAATTTGGGTACCCGCTTTTATACAACTCTTTTCCTCCCCATTTTGTCAAACTCGGAATTGATAGCCTATTCACTATGGCATCCCAATCAAACAAATGATTGAAAGAAAACTAATAACACATTTCCATACCTAAACAACCGAACTAACATAATTTATATATAAATTAAACATACCTGCGATTTTGGCCTGTACAACTTGTTAGAAAAAACCGATCAATTATCGCTATTGTCGTTGAAATTCGATCCCTTCAGGAACAAACGCGCGACACGCTGCCATTCTATTCGTAAATACAATGTGATATAGAAATGTTTTAGGAAGCAGCTCTACCAGTTTTTGGCAGATGGCATCACTAGTTTACTTTTAATTGGGTGGTACCCCGTTTTATCAGATTCCCCGTTTTATCATACTTTCCCCTACCCAAAATCAAGAAAAAAACTGTTTGCTAACCAAAATTACCCCAAGACATACCCAAAATCAAGAAAAAAACTGTTTAGAAACAACCGTAAAAAAATGCAACGGAGTTTGAACCCGGGCCGCCGCCGATAGTCGCCGAATTGAGACCTCACCATCTAGACCTCTCGACCACGACAGCTCTTGCGACAAATTGATTGCATCGCGAAGACATGGCTCGAATACAGTTAGCTATATATTTGTATTAGCATTTAGAATCCGTTGTGACTATCTATTTTAGTTGATAAGCGATGCACAATATTATTAGGATAACTTGGCTTGATTTGTATTTTGTTATCATGAACAGCCAGCGAATCGATTTATATTTTTCAGAATTTTGTTAGTGAAGCCTGCAATAAACGCTGCATTTGACTCTTGATCCGTATTTTAGTAGTAGTTTTTGTGTCCTCCGTCACGGACTAATAGGAATGTATTGCTTCTCGTAAGATCGGCTGTCGATTTAAATTTTTAAAAGTTTATCATTTTGTTAGGACATATTCTCTGGTATTTCTTGAATCCTTCAATTTCGGTTAATTAATCGTGACCTCCGCCGTCATTTAACATCATAATAAGCGAGAATTAAGGCGTTTATTGTCTTGGAATTATTCCCCGTATCGATACCGCTCAGCTTGTTTCAATCCATCCCTACTTCTTAATCGGACGTAAGCCAAGGCAAATTGACGAAAACGATCGAGAGTTCCTTTCTAGTTCGATCGTTTGGCGAGGAGGGAAGTTTTCTTAAAATACAGTCGTAGAGACTCAACATTTTATTGTGATTAAATTCTACCCTTTCTTTGGGGATTTGATGTGTTGATTTTCTGTTTGTGTATTAACACGACCGATTAGTCGGGATATAGATTCTGCTGTATTAGCGGCTTCCACGTTCGTCCCATAAGACCGAGACCGTCGAATATCTCCTAGTTCACCCTCAAGTCCGAGTTTGAGGGTTTTTTTCTGGTGGGCCAGAAGTTTAAATGAAGAACTACAACTTTTTCTGAAGGGCCAGAAGCAGGTCCACAACTTTTTTTCCTGAGGGTCAGTTTATCGAAAGTCCACAACTTTTCTCCTGGAAGGCCAGAAGCGTCAGTGAAGAGCCTTAACTTGGGGTTCCCGCACTAGAGGCCATCGAGAGCCGTTCCTGGGCATCCATAGGCACTTCCACCAGAGTTCGACGACGGGACTTGGGTATAAGTTTTGTGTCTTATTGTTTCTTAGGTGGATACACCTAAGTAGTAGTATAATCTTCGTTTTCTTTTTTATTTCATATAAATCAAACATTGAACGCCGAGTTCTGAGGTAGCTCATTGATTTTAATTAATTTAATTTACATTTATTCACTGGCTTATCGGACCAGTTAATCTGATTGCTTTGAGTTGTTTTCTCATTTTAATAAAGTCAAGCGCTGGCTGGATAATTTCATTATTTTCATTCATTAGTCGGGAAATATAACTGCTCTGAATTTTATCTCTTTATCATATGAATCAAGCTAACCATAGTTTTAATGTAATCTGGTGCTTTTATTAACTCAAGTTTTTTTGATCTAATCATTGAGTCCGCTCATTGCGGCATATTATCACCATCAGTGCAGCTATTAGCGCACGCATATCTAGTTGTAAGAAGCTTAGTCTGCGTCAAGTGATCACTTTGATAAGTGGTGTTTAGTGCATTTAGTGATAAGACATATAGAACCGAGGTTTTCCAACTGAATTGGTCTCTGTACGTACGATCTTCATATTGTACTCTGTTTATTTTATTAATTACTTTAACAGTCATTTAACATTCTTTTGTCTCTACTTAACCACATTTTAATTTAACCTTTTTCTCCAGATGGATTGTTGCTGTGTTTTCAGAAAAAAAAGAGAGAACTTAGTAGCAAATATATTGTTCTTTAAATTTTTAGATTGGGTTTTCTTGATAGATTAAGTTAGTTGATTATAGTGCCATAATTATTCTCATTTTATTGAAAGTTTGAAATTAAGTACTAAGTACCGGTTAATTTTATGAGCGAATCTAGCCATTCGGTAATCGGTACAACACCAGCCGAGCTTTTTCCGTTTAGCTGGCTAGAACGGGTGGCGCTCAAACGACCCCACGCCAAGGGTCGGGCTTGCAATACGTCTCTCCGGGGCTAGGTTCATTTTTTTTAATTAAGTGGGGAAAAAAAAAATCTTTGGGTTCAATCAGAAGAAAAACGTGTTGCAATATCGTATCGTGGCAAGATCGTGCTCTCATCTACCTACAGCATATTTTCGACCGTCGCACCTGCGTATTTGGCAACAGCCCGGTGCGTGTTGTTCTAATATTTCACTTCACGTGTGTCCCTCGCGTGTGGCTCGCTCCGGGGGCACAACCAGACAAAACTAACTCAAGGCAATGCCCAAAGTCAAGAAAAAAGAACTTTGAAAAATATATGAATTAGCACGTGCGCATGCGTGAAGGTTCAAAATTGCGATAGGGAGACGCGAATAAGAATCGTAAACTTTTTTACGATTCTTGGTATCACAGTATCGCGCATCCCTAAAACCCCCCATACACGCTCAAGCATGTTGGACTAACATGTTGGTAAAGGCAGTTGGAAGCTGGCTCGGCGAACATGCTCGAACGTGTATGACAACGCGGAACGTTGTTGGCGGTTGGAATGCTCCGCTCATTGTTCGGTTTGCCGATCCTTACCAACACGAACCGAGCGTCGAACAAGTTTGTACATGTATGGTGATTCGCGAGCATGTTGGTGATTATTAACGTCCTATATCGTAATCGTGTGAGATGAGCGCATCAATTTCTTGTTCTGGTTATTTTTTTTTTCGGATAATGTTCAGTGAATAAAAAGTGCTGGACATAATTCATAGGAATATACGCAGATCAGAGGGTTCTTTGGGACGTAAGAAGCAAAAAATACAACAATAAACACATAAAAAGGAATAGTTATGGTGTACTTGCGGAAAAAGCTAAAGAATTTTTTCCGCTTGCCAATGAAAAATTCGCAAAAGAAAAAATAGAAAGTTTTAAGACCTTCATTTCGACGAGAGCTAAAAAAGTTAAGGTATCAAAGAAAACGGGATGTCCAACAGATGATATCTACGAATCAAGTTTGTAACTGGTCAATTACTATTTCCAACTGATCAAGAAAGTGTTAGGCAAGGTACCTCCTCTCTAGGGAAAAGATGAACTAATTCTAAATCTGAAAGCGGTGTTGGGGTTACGCGGTAAGGGTTACAGCACAGGTGCACAAGCTCATAAACATGTTTATGGGGGATTATATTATAATTATATACTAGTTTATTATATATCGATGTAAACATAATTATGCAAGTATGCAAGATAACATTTTGCTATATCAGCATTTATGCATTTCTTATAAAAGCCCACTACAGACAGTTCTATTAGCTTTCGGTCTTCACTGAGCGTAGTTTTAAGTTAATTTTATTTTTTTAAAAACGTATTATTTCATTATCGAAATAAAACTCGCCTCCGTTTTTCCACTTTTGAAGGTTCTTCAAACAAACAAAAGCCTCCCGCAATCGCAATCGTAGGTTCTAAATTCATCGTTTAAGTGAGGCTCGGGGATATAAATTTGGAACTGATGTTGGCGAATTCAGTGCGTACATGTGTGAGAACCATCGAGCATGTTCGATTTGAAGTTGGGTTGGAGGTAATCGCCAACGAGCCAAGCATGCTTGAGCGTGTATGGGGGGTTTTAATCTCGACAAATACTTTTGTTTTTGTTGAAAGTTAAAAGAATAAAAAGGTTCACTTCACATTCGTCTTCGGTGGAGGTAACACAGGCCATTGGGCGTACACGTGGTAAACGTTTAGTGATAGTTTTTCTCCCCGAGGAAGAATCGGTTGTCCTAGCCAGAAAAAATCCCCATTCACGCCGATACTCTGGCAGGGGGGGATGCTCCCGTGGGATCATTTTTGTCTGTGCCTGTAAAAATTCAAACGTTTGTGTTGTAAAAAATCGGTGGTCGTGACATGGTTTAGAACCAGACAAGGTCGCGGTCGCCTCCCGAATCAGCTGGCAAATTGCGCATGTGCAGCAGAAGCCAATCAATGAAGCCATTTGCCTTTTGTCGTAATTAAAAACAAAAGTGCATTGTGATTTCTGCATAATCAGTGCATCATTCATCATTCATTAGAAAGAAAAAGAAAAGAATAAAAAGGTTATTTAGAAATTAGAAAAAGGTTTAAATTAAAGCCTGTTTTATAGGAGAAAACTGGATTTGTAGCTAACATCCAGATTAATTAGCAGCAGGAAGGACGTCTCTTTGGGTTAGTTGGGTTGAATTGAGAAGAAACAAAGGGAACTGAATATTGTCTTAAGCAGAAACATTCACCAGTCGTAATTATGTCTATCAATGCCAAAAAAATGATGAGCCAAAACCAGAATTGGTAATTATTCTGGAAAAGTTTCCAAATGCAGTTAAACAAGAAAATGATCAGTATTTTATTGAGTAAGCACATAATTGTTTTACAAAAAGGCTAATAATAACTTTAGACATTTATCTAAGTAATGTAATGTATAATTGCTCGAGTAACGCATATGATCGTTTCTTATTATTCATCGGTGGCAACCGGTTCCATCAGAAACGTACTCTTATTTCCAGATAGGTTTCGGATGAACATTGCATGAAATTCTTTTGTTATTGATAGTATTTATGTGAGACACATACATACTCATGTTATTTTTCACATGCATCAATTTCCCCATGATATATATACATGGCACAGTCAAGACACACAGACTCACAAAATCATCCATGCAGTCATCCCTGTGATCCAATCTACCCTGACAGCCTATCTCTGCAGTTTGAAAATCCTCTCAGACTCTGGGAAATGTCCCCAGGTAAGGATGGCATTTGAAAATCTACAGTGAACTAAGCCAAAATATGTGGTTGTCAGTGTGTCGTGAGACACAATTTGATAAGCTACGCAGTAGATACTGCTTTTTAGCCCCTTCCTGTGTAGTCAATGTGCACCTCCCGAAGCAATTTCATGTTTAGATATCCTAAAAATGTAAGACCTGGACCCCAGTTATCCTCATAGAGAAAACCACTGTGTTTGTCTTTTCAACATTCAAATGCAAACCAGTACTGAGAGTGAAAATCCAACATACGTGAGATTTTTCGGGGTTCACCTCAACCCAGAACTAAGGTTTGAGCGCCATGTGGACTGTGTTGCTGGTTGACTTTCGGGAAGCTTGTTTCTCCTTAGAAGTTTGGCCTGCATAGTACCAGGAAGTGTACTTCTGCAGACTTTCCATGCTGTCTTTCAGTCAGTTTCCAGCTACGCCATTCTTGTATGGGGTCATGTGCTACAAGCCAAACGAATCTTTGCATTACAAAGAAAAGCGGTACATTTCATATCAGAACAGGGTTATAGAGGGACGACGTCAAGGAATTAACCTCAATATTCTAACCTTTCCATGCAGATATATGTATGAATGTCTTCTCTATTGTCACAAAAACCAGGAAATGTACAACAGAAATGCTTCATACCTTTCTTATAATGTCAGACATGGAGCCGAGCTTAGGGTACAGTTTCACAGGCTCCTTAGATCGTGCATATCTGTGAATTACTACTGCCCAGTCCTTTACAACAAACTACTTGAATCAACCAAACTCTTGCCTCTTGTTTGTTTGCGCTTAGGCTGAAAAAGTGTCTCATAACAAAGGCTTATTTTTTCTGTGGATGAATTCCTGAATGAACCTGTGATATATGTGTTGTATTCGAACAAGTCTTTTAACAGTGATTGTTGCTTATGTAGAAGGACTGAACATGGTATTTAATGTATTCATTTATTATTAGAATTAGTGTTTTAACTATGTTTATGTTTCTTAGCTGGAATGACCTTTTGTTGACATGACAACATCTGCAAAATTAATATCTTGAATAGCAATATTTTTTGTGTATTAGTTATTATACAATTGTCAACATAGATGCAGGTGAATATCAATAATTTTTTCTTTTCAAAATAATAGCATGCGGTATTGTTTTACTATCACTGTGCAGGTCATACTTGAATGCCCTTTTCTACAGTAGAAATATAGAATGTAAAAGATATTGGCTGAAACGACTTAAGAATGCTACTCACAACTCTGAAAGGGATAATATAGGTAACTCATACTAACAATCCTTATAGTGTAACATTCCGTTAAGAGCTTTTTGTTTAAGACAGTCTAACATTTAAAGTTGATATTGAGTAATATCAACCTTAGGTATTAGATTGCCATCAATATAAATACAGATATTTGGTGACCATTTTATATTCTATGTGTTGATGTTCTTGTTTCACACAGAATATTCTACTGTACTATGAGCTGTAGAATAGAGCCATTCATCATGATTCAATACTTAGAAGAATATATTTTGTAGAAAATCCATAATGGATGTAAATTTTCCATTGAGTAAACATTCTACTATCAAATATGAAAATACAACTATTAAAACCGAAAAGGATGATTTGGACGACAGGTAAGCAATTTGTGTTCTATCAGTGTAACCAAAGACAATAACTGTGGATTGTCTTTGGTGTAACACTCAAAATCATTAAGTATCTATTAGGATTTACATTAAAATAATTTAGTATTTATCTATATACATAAGTTCACCAAACTGAAACATTTTTAAATGGGTTATTTAGTTTTCCTAGGTGTGCTTCAGATGAAACTGACAGTGGTTTGTATGAGCATTTTGCCATTACTAAACAAAACAATAATATGAAAACCGAATCGTATATTTAAGTAGCTATGATTCATGATTCTAATAATTGTTATGAGCACATCAATACCTTGGTCAGTTAAAACTTCCCTTCAAGTCATAAATTGTTTACAAACCAATTTAATATAAATTTTATATAAGGTAATTAGGGGAAGGTGCATAATGTTTTTTCTAAAATTTATAAAAAATATGATCGTTTAATTTTACCAAACATGTAAAGGAAGTAAAGCCCAAATAAAACTTTATTAGTAAATTTAATTACAAAAAACTTTGTGGGGTCTTAAGGTGGAATTCCCTCCGAGCGATAGCTGCGATGATCGTTCAGCGATCGTCGCTGCGACGATCGTGCTGAGACTGATACTATTGTTCTTTTATGGAATCACTTTCCTACAAGCGATAGCCGCCAGCGATAATCGCTGGGGGCAGCGTGCGTCGCAAACTGCCTTCGAAGCGTCTTATCGAGTAGCATCATGGGCAATTTGGCGGCTCTAGGCTCTTGGAAAAGGGGCGGTCAGCAGCTTTTTTCGATGGTCAGCAAATAAGGTAGACCCGTTCGCGACATTAAATTTCAAGCGTGTATCGGTAATTTTCCTATTAGTTGTTCGTTCGTTCTGTCAGTCAAGTCATTGGAATGAGTTTTAAGGGGAGTAGCAAACTACTTGCGGCTTATATGATGTATGAAGAAGCCGAAGATGATGACATACTTCAAATGTGTGTGGTTCAACGAGATAAGGTCGATATGATATATATCTCTAGACCGAAGGAGGGCTTTTTTACTCAGTTAATACAAACCCATTTGAAGCCTGATGATAAAAAATTCCGAAAACTTTCCAGATTGAATCGACCTCAATTTAAACTAAGGAAAAGTCGTTGGTCGCAGCGACTACATTTGCTCTGGGAGAAGGCAGTTTGCGACGCACGCTGCCCCCGGCGATTATCGCTGGCGGCTATCGCTTGGAGGAAAGTGAGTTCATAAAAGAACAATAGTATCAGTCTCAGCGCGATCGTCGCAGCGACGATCGCTGAACGATCATCGCAGCTATCGCTCGGAGGGAATTCCACCTTTAAGATGTCTACTTTCGGGAGAAGATGCATATGCTATTATAACCAACTTATTAAGAGAACTTGCCATCTTGCTCTAAAGCACACATTTATATTTCAAAAATTTTAAAAAAATCCCTTATATTCAGCACAAGGTGGACAAATGTTGGCTTCTAGAGTGCAGGTCCTTATTCTCACAGTAGGTAGTCTTCACCATCACTGTTATATCTGAGTTATGATCTGAAGTAATAGTTTCATTTATTACGCTCTTTCTGTCCTAATGGGCGCAAAACCCTCACTCCAGTTTAGAATGAACTAGGAGCGAATAATCTCGAAATCGAAAGAAAAAATTTTAATTTTTGAGAATTTGAAATTAGAAATGGAAGGAATTTACGTATATCAATGTGTAGGCTAAAACGAGTTGTCGCCGAGCGTATAAATTAGGCCCTAGCTCAAATGTCAGAGAGTAGGGGTGATATTAGAACAAATATATATGCCTGCAATTTATCGGTATTAATAATGGAAAAATAATTACCCAAAAATTAATCAAAAATCAAAGACGGTAATAAGCAAATACCCAAATATTACCCAAAAAAGTGGCTAAAGTCAGCGATACACAAATACTCAAATATTAACCAAAAATAAATCCAGAACGTTTCAATTCTTGAGCGCAAATAATAATAAATCGGATACTTACTTCAGCGGGCCTCCCCTTTGGAATATTAATCAAGAGTTATCTTAACAAATGCCGAAATATTCAATCGTAATTTACGACGTACGCTTAATGCAATAATAATTTAAAAAAATAGCGTCAATAAAATGTGAAGGCAGGCCAGCGACCTTGCAAATCTACTCGTTATGTCGTTGTGGGGAAGCTTGAGTAACTCGAATACTCACTTAATCAAATACTAACTCATGGGCGTCGAATCATGATTCGTTACAGGGCCGTATCACTAACTAACTATGGTTATCTGGATAGCAGTTAAGATACGGTAAAAACTAATTAGACCTGGCGTTATTGTAGCAACCAATTAATTACGTATGTCAACTTAGGCGGAAGTAATTCTCGGTCTAGTTACCGGTAGGACAATGATAATGAACAGTTTGTTTGAATATAAAAAAATATCAAAGGCCACAATAAAAATTAAGAATAACCCAAAGTCTACTAGCCCGTATCAACAATAGTAGTTATCTGATCTACAATGTTATTGCGTCAGTCAATTAAAAGTTGAAAATTTAACCAAAATCTGATTTGTTCTAGATCAAACGAATTTAACTGAATTTTAGAATTTGATTAAATTTAATCAGGCGTCTTCGGCTAGACAGAATTTGCCCAATAATCAAAATTCATTTAAAAGAAAATAAGATTAAAATAAATGTTACCTTAAATAAGGAGAAAAAGTTAAAAAGTTAAAAAAATAATAATTAGAGATCGTAAGCAATTGCCGCAAAATATCTATAGGAAAAAAAAATAGAAATTGCTCACTTGGCCGATGAGTAGCTCCTCAGGCAGCTTCCAGGAAAGAACTGCTCAAGGTAGAAAGAAGACTTCCTTCACAGGCGAAGGACTGCACGACTATAATATAGGTAGTACCTCTAGACAGGCGTAGCCAAGGAACACCCTCTCGCTAACGATGCTCGTCGATAGCAATGAACCCGACGCGACGGTAGGAATGGACCCAACGGTAGGAATAGACCCATTGGTAGGACCCTGTGAAACAATACATATTCAAGGTTCCACACGTAACTCTTAATTGACGAGCATTATAATTCGGTAATCAAAATCAACCATCAAGGAAAAAGAGAAATCAGAATTAAAAAAACAATAATTTACCTGTGCTAGCTTTACAGTTGAGCAAGTGGGTCCCTGTAAGAGATTAAAAAAAGTGAACTAAAAATCTGTCCACGTGCGTCAGAATATTGAAATGATGGCGTTCACAGAAAGACAAAAAAAATGCACCTCGCTAAAGCATCATTCAAATTCCACAAAGGACAGTTTTAGACACCAACACTTAAGAAAAGATAAGGCACAAATATAGGCTGAAACTGTTAAAAATGGCCCGGTTGGAAAATCCCATCAAAGATAAAATCAAAAATTGATTCGAACCGGTGTCCAAAATAACTGCTTGACTCACAAAGGTCGACGTAAAGAGTGACGCCAGGAGATAGGTAACTCGAGAAGCAAGGAATTCCCACTTCGAAAAACTCGCTCCGCTAATGAATGCATGGCATGACAGGTCACATGTTCCTCTCAATAATTCATAATTCCTCCAAGTGAATTAGACAATGGAAACCTGGGATTTTGATGTATAGGCATCTACCAAAAAAAAAACTACTCAGAGTAGCCAAAAGGGCATTGTCATTAAACCACTCCAACTAATAGAATTTCCTAATTATTCCGAGACAATTAAGTAACTGCGCGCGATGCCTAACTCGAAAACCGATCCAAAAACAGTATATACTACGAAAGCCGGAAACTACAAGGCCACCGTCTTTACCTTCGGGGTTCTCACGCGCCAAATTCAATTTGTTCGAAATCGAAATTTGTTTAGCAACGCAATTTATTTTATTGTCTCGATCAAGATTTCGACGAAGCGAAGCCAGCCGGAATCTACGAGGGTTTTCCTAGTAAATCCAAATGCGCTCGAAGCCATATGAATGGTGACGAATTCTAAGGTTATTTACGCTTCTATATACAATAGCCAAAACGGCCCGTGACACATTATTATTTTACAAAACACTAATCGGGTATTTTAATAATAATATGACGTTGTTTTATGGTCTATTCACGCTAGACCGAGGACGACACGAGGCGAGCCCGTACCGAGTCATTAAGAACAGGGTGCCGTCCGAGTTTAGTATTCATGCTACACACACCGACGTGTTGGTGTGTGTAGCATGCATACTAAATTCGGACGGCACCCTGTTCTTAATGACTCTGTACGGGCTCGCCTCGTGTCGTCCTCGGCCTAGCATGAATAGACCTTTATACTGGTAACATTTATTATCAACAATATTGCATACTTACCCATAATGCAAAAACCAAGAAGTATAGTATACAATTTTCATGTACATAAGAAACTCCGTAAACAACGTGACACATTCTAATACGTTGTGGTGAAGAGAAATAAATGTAAAACACCACTTTAGCGACCTCCGTTAGACAACAGCTGAACTACTGAAAATTGGCATCTTGCGCTGTTAAACATTTTCCCCTCCCATTATATTTTTACCATATTTTTTTATAGTTATAAAAATGACGTATGGTAAATTACGTGTTATATTATTATGCTCTTAATTGTTTGTGTGTTGTTATATTCGACTTAAATTAAAATTTCAAAACTTAGATGAATATAAATTAATTTTTTTGAATATAACTTTAAATTGCCCATATTATGACGATGATAGCAATGAAAATGTAAATAAATATCTTGTGGAACTGGAATTATTTTATTTTTGCTCGTCATAGTTGTACTTAATGGTATGAGTGTTCTTATTTGAAATTTTGGTTAATACCTAAAATATGTTTCTGTATAGGTAACGTGCAAATGTAATTTATGTTATTTTTTTTAGAGAATTCAATGAGGAAAGATGTAATGACTTTTTAATTCAGCCAGAGTTTGTAAATGATGAGAAAGTTTATGTTAAAAGTGAAGATGCAGAGGACGTCTCAGAATACAGGTAAGAAATGTAACATTGTGATATTCATAAGTTGCATGTGATTTGTTACTTCCAGTTAACTGAAATCCTAAAAGTATGCTTGGTGTAGAGGAATGTTGTTTCGTTTCCTCGGTGGACTACAAGAAGTAGCCACCACATCGCTCATCAGGGTACCGACAACGTAACGATACACCAGCATGTAAATTATCGCCAAATGGCATGGAAATGTAATTGATAAACAAGTCTACAGTCCTTCATTTCGAAGGCGACTGCGGTGGTCCTTTAGTTTCACCAAGCATACTTTTAGGATTTCACTCTTTTATGGATCTCGTCGTTGGTGTGACTCCTTTGAAACTAAAGGACCACCGCAGTCGCCTTCGAAATGAAGGACTGTAGACTTGTTTCCTTTAGCGTTGCTCAATAATTTTTCCATTCTTTACATTTCCATGCCATTTGGCGATAATTTACATGCTGGTGTCTAGTTACGTTGTCGGTACCCTGATGAGCGATGTGGTGGTTACTTCTTGTAGTCCACCACCGAGGAAGCGAAACAACATTCCTCTACACCAAGCATACTTTCAGGGCCGTTCTTAGGGGTGTGTAAGTTGTGCAGGCACAAAGGCGGCGAACCTTAGGGGCGGCCGCAGGTCGCCAGTGGAACCAGTAAAATACTAAATGTATTTTACTGGTTCCACTTTTTTAATATAAAAAGTATGCAAACTAAATTTCATACTTAAGACATTCCACAGAAGCAAAGTTTAAAACTTAAAACCCTCTATATTATTCGTAATATTCAAATTGCAGACAATTAGTTTTTATGCTTCAATATAGAAAACTAGATTTATTGTATATTTTTGGTTGTCGAACTCACACAAAACGCCGTCTCTACTCTCGTCAAAGAAAGAAAAATTCTCAAGGATATAGGGCGTCCCACGGCCCGGCTCGCGCGGTAGTTTGGATTTTGTGAAGCAATTTTTTTACCTTTTTAATCCATTCATAACTTGTAAAATAGCAAAAGCGGAATAAACTGTGACCACAGAAGTGTTTAGCTTTCTTTTTACAAAATGCTGATAAGAATCACTAAACTCTTCTTCATGGTTAAATTTCTTATAATAATAAGATAAAGGTTTGATACATCAATTCAAGCCACCATATTGCCTACTGCTTTACTAATTCAATTTTTCCTTGATTTTCAATAACGATTGCTTTCTTTCATCATTATAACTCCTTTCAAGCTTCACCAAAAAAAGTTTTTTCGTAACGTAAATACAATTTGATTTCATATAACTTGTAAAGGATACTATTGAATAAAGAACACTTACTTTGCTTATGTTGGGAGTTTTACTGCTAACTGGTTTCCCAGTGTTTTTTATTGTAAATACATCTTAACATCTATTAGCAACATTCTAGATTTCGAAATTCACTAGATAAATAATGTTCAGTAATCTTTCATTATTATTATTATTTTTTCTTATTTGGTTTTATAATACTTTTATTAACTTTCCGAACAGTTTTTTGTTTTTTTTTTCTTATTTTGTTTTATAATACTTTTATTAACTTTCCGAACATTTTTTTACGTTTTCATAAATTTTTTCCCACTTTTAATATTTTTTTTATATAATGCATTTTTTCGTCCCATTTTTGCCATCCCCGACCTTGTAGCTGGACTCCTTCGCCTTTTTTTCACCGAAAACCGCGTTTCTCTAACTTTTTTTTTACTATTATTATTTTCTTATTTTGTTTTACTTTTATAACTTTCCGAATAATTTTTTACGTTTTCTTCAATTTTTTCGATAATTTTTGGGTATCCAAGGAGGTTGCAGAAATATCGGCAAAAAACGTTTTTTCCCCCAAAATCTCGCCTTAAATTAGAGCCCCGGTCCCCCCAAGATGGTCAAAGGTAGCCCCCGTATGAGGTGCATTTACCATAAAAATTTCGACCCCGTCGCTCTTCCCGTTCTACCGAAATGAATTATTTTATTTTTTTTTTCTTCTCCCTCTGTCTGTCTGGCCGAACGGCGGGGGGGAGGGGGTACGGAGTCCAGTTTTCGTTCAGGATCCTCATTTTACCCCGGCTACATGGCCTGAAAATTTCAACCCTCTAGCTATACTGGAACGTGCTTAATTAAAGGGGCGTTTACTTTGATAAGCATTTTTCCTGACTTTACCCTCCCTAAAGAAATTGCACATCAAAATATTTTTGTTAAAAAAAAAAATACTTTTTTAAAATATAGGGGCGGCATTTTTATGCTTGCACAAAGGCGGCAGAGGACCTCATACTTTTAGGATATATATACAGGGTGTCCGGAAATAACATCGCCAAATTACAGATGGTGATTCTACATAAGAAATCATGAACATTTTTTCATATGAACATGGGTCCGAAAATGCATAGTTTCCAAGATTTCCAGTCAAACTTTTTATAAAAAATCAATTTTTTGTTAATATCTTAAATATGATTTTACAGATTTTGTTGAAATTTGGTAGGATTATCTGTAGTAATAAGGGGCTCATTTGGCCTTAATTAGATTAAAAATATAAAGTCCAGTGGCGTCCCGGAGGGCATCATACCGAATATTATTGACAAAAAAAGTGTGCGCCGCTGACTTTTTCAAACATTTTATATTTTTTTCGTATTAAGCAACTAAAAATACAATATTTTTGATTCTCGAGTTGTTTTCGTATCTTGCGTCGTTTTCGATAAAAAAAGTAAAAACCGGTTTATTACATTTCCAAACTTTTTTGATAAAATCGATATTTTTATTTATATCTTATATATGCTTTTACCGATTTTGTTGAAATTTAATAGGGTTATCTGTAGTAATAGGCGGCTCATTTAGCCTTTATCAGATTAAAAATAGAATGTCCAGTGGCGTCCCGGGGGCATCATACCGAATATTACTGAAAAGAAATGTGCGCCACTAACTCTTTTAAACATTTTATATTTTTTTCGTATTAAGCTACTAAAAATACAACATTTTTGTTTCTTAATTTGTTTTCGTATCTTGCTTCGTTTTCGAGAAAAAAAATAAAA
>MU193413.1:0-16576 GCA_016904865.1 Pissodes strobi | reverse complement strand
ATATACTGCTATAGCGCGCTAAAGGCAAGAAGTCGGTCTAACAGAAAAGTGTTAGGTACTTTTCCTTTCACCTTTTATATTAACAATAACTTTTTTGACTTCCCTGGTACGTATATTTGACAATTTGTTTTTTAATTTATTTTCGTGAAGTATAGTATTAACAAAAAATCGTTAAGAGGAAATAGGTATATTTTCTATTGGTAGCGTTGTTGCAACTTTTTTGACACACCCTGTACGTTAAAAATTGCTGTTTTGACGTACCTCGTATATATACGACATTTTTAGATATATTCTAGTTAATATCATTTGTACCGGTACTATTAATAATAATTATTTGATGAAAATGATAGCTATTAGTATTTTGCTTCATTTTTGTCACACCCTGTACAATGTGAATGACTTTTTTGATGTTCCTAGCATATGTGTTCAATATTTTAAGCATAATTATGGTCATTTCGTTACATATAAGTGACAACAAACTGCATTTACAATTTGTGGTGTCCTCTCAATACTAAACCTTATTATTTTACCGCATACCCCAAAATGGGAGTTGGCAGCCAATATCTCGAAAACCGCTCGAACGATTTCGTTGGTGCAATGATAACTTTTGATCGGGATCTCGAAAACAACATCATATCAAAATTTCAACCAATTTGACAGGAACCACTTTCCCATAAGCTCCCTGCGGGGTCCTTTAAAAGTTTTATATTTTTATTTTGATTGAGGGAAATTATACTTTGAAAAAGTAGTAAATTTGAATCTTTCCAGCGCTCTTAAATTTGAAAAATTGATAAGAAATTTCTGGAAGAAAAAGTCGCTAAATGCATCACTGTTTCGAAAATGCTGGGCAAAAGAAGGCAAAATATAAAAACATTGAATTTTAATAGTAAAATGTAATCTCCTATTTAATAACGATAATACAAAGAGATTGATGATTGTTAGTTTGGTAGGTTTAAAATGATAAATTCCAATAAATAAGGGAAATATATTAAGCTTATTTAATTTAAATATTAGGAACTGAAAACGCAGCATTACAATGAGCTGAGTGCAATTATATAAAGACGTGAATATACAGGATGGCGCATCGCCAAGCGAGACCCATGTTCAAATGGAGACAACACAGGAAATTCCACATAAATTTACGGGGTACAATTTTTAGCTTCTCCAATTATTTTAGAGGAAAATTGTATCATGGTTTATTGAAGAACACCAAAATTACATTCGTATGCAAAAGATTTTTTAACTGAGTTATTTACAAAAGCATATTTGCCATATTGATTTATAAGTATGATATGAGCATTATTACAGCGGCAAATGTAATATACAATATTTTATCTTCAACCATTTAAATAAAAAGAAATTAAATTTGAATTTTGACACGCTGTTTCAAATGGATTATTAAAAAATTAGTTACGTAATAACAGTCATTAGATTAGATATGTAATAACACAAACGTAACTCAAAAAATTGAAAATGATTGACTGAATAAGCTTTTCCTGTGTAGGTCGTAAATAAAAATTATTGAGATTGTTTTGAAAGAGAAGTGCAAATAAATGTTATAAAAGAACATTTCTCAAAAATGTATAATAATTCATCGTCACAATCAGTCGAAATTTCCAGTATCCACCAGTTTTCCAATTTACTATTTATTACTGTAATGACAATAATAAGCCAATAGCTAAACGCTCTTATTATAGAAATGTTTTTAACACTGAATTTAATTTACGTTTTCATAAGCCTCACAACGTGCTCAAGTTATGAGAGCTACCATTAATATATTATGAAATCAGCCTTTAATGATAGCAATTAAGACACGAGTGTATAAACGTGAGTTGGAAATACTATTTAATTGCAATAATATGACAAATAAATACTTTAGATTTCAAAAGTCACTAAATAAGCTATGAACTGTCAAAATTGATAAATTTTAAATGTCATCGTCATGGTTTTCTTTGATATTTACTGAATGTTGCTGTGATGTTGCATTTTGATTGATTATAAACACGTAATTTAAGGAAAACTCGGGTTTGTCTGTTCCTGGACTATGATACCTTGAGCTCTGCGTATAGACTGAAAGGTCTTGGTCACCTAAGAGACAATAATAGTCTGAGGGGACACATCTAATTCTGAAAGAGGGTTTCTGATGAATATCCTGAATTTTTAATGAGGGCGGACAACATATAGCTCACTTTCAGATCAATTAGACCCCCCAAATTTCATATAGAAGAAAAGGATACGTGTTGGGTGGATCCATCGCAGCCCATGTCCTGTTAATGGGATCGTCTGGTATACGGATGACTCCGCAATGGATGCTGGTACTGGGACATGTGTGTATGGACAAACCACATCGCCAAAACTTGCTTTCTCTCCTGGGACTTTGCAGTCGTGTTCCAGGTCGAGATCTATGTGATTCTCAAATGCGGGATGAGAACCTGTTAAGAGCCTTCAGAGAGAAATACATTTACATCTGCTTGGAAAGCAGAGCTGATGAATGTACGGGCCAAGGATCTATGGCGGACTACTTCAGGAATTAGGCAGGCTAGGCTATTTTTGAGTGACCCAGCGCCTTGCTGGAGTGAGGGTCTTTTTGGCCTTGAAGTGGGGGAGGGGGGAGGACACGAGGCTTGTGGCAGGGCTTCTCACAGAGCACTGTCGCTTGAAGGGGTATTTGTACTAGTCGACGTAAATTAGATCTTTCAAGAGAAATAATGTATCAAAATTTAAAAATTTGGTTACGAACTCCTTAGAGACAAGTGAATATAGATCAAAAGGGTTCCCACCTCGCAGGAGGGTGCTTCTTCCCCTTTAGCTTAAGAAACAACCCTCTCCTCTCCTACCTCCTGTTAGTGTTTTTAATTTATCTTGAAAACTGTTACCCTGACGATAAAGATGGATAGAACTTAAATTATTCGCTATAAAATTGTACATCGTTTATGTTCTATACAATTTTTTCCTGTGTCTAGCCGTAATTTCACAAATACGGGTTGAATACTGAAGTCGCGCAAAATCAGATAAAATGATATTTTATATTCTAGCCCGTTTCCACACCACCGCGGAAGTAGAGCCCCCGACACGTTTTTTTTAAGTGGTTTCCCCATAAGGCCTAATCCATCAAAAACGTACCGCTGTTTATTCCATGATTCTAATATCTTCAGGTAATTCTTCCTCTACCACTGAATTAAGACATCCTTGGCCATGACAATTGGAGCACGTCGTTGAACACTTTAATCCAACCTTAGCACAACGGCATCGTTTTCCGCAACCCTTTTTATAACTTCAAGATATTAAGTTAAGAATAGAAATAGGAGCTGGTATCTCAGTTCTAGGAATTGGCACCAAAATTGTTTTCCAACCCCATTCATTAGGCTTCAAAATTTCTCCACGCCAGGAACGAATTTGTTGGAAAACGCGATACGAATGTTGTTCTAAAACAGCAGATGTAGGTGGTAATTTAAATAATAGCACTGCATGATTAGATTGACCAACAAATTTATTAAATGAAACAGTACGAGGTGCCTTGTATAAACTTATTGTGATTTTTTCTCCAGCTCGTACAATGTCAGGCTTCATCGATGATGGATTATTACATATATTCAAAGCATCGTCCAAGTCCCTTCTAGTATTTATCAAGTTTACAGTTTGTACTTTTCCTTTGCCAAAAAATGTCGACGTCGTATCACATCCACTGAATGCGTGAGCAAATAATATATTATTTTTACAGTTATGAAGGACTTCCGAGTTCTGAATATCGAGTGAATTATATGCCCTTTCCTTCATGCTTCCTTGAACATCTCTTAGATATCGAATATCTTTATCAAAAGGACAAAGAGCAAATATGAGTATGAGAAGGTCAACATTCTGTCCCACGACGACTACTGTGGGACTATTATAAGCTTCCTTAATAGCAGTTTGGATAATTAGAGTACATGCATCATATGTTAGCAAATGTGCTCTTATAGCTCGAGCATATGCATGACCAGAAACCATGTGAGGTACTGATGCTGCTCCGTAAACTATAGACCACAAATCGGACAGTCCGCTGTTGTTCATAACATAACCGATGGTGCTTAAATATGACATTAATAAATGAAAACCGCCCAATCTAACAATACCGTGTGGAAACTCTTTTGATCTATAATTGGATGTCTATTAAGACTCTGTACCGAAATTTTCAAAACTTTATAAATTATTTCTTTTAGATGGCATTGTTATTGCTAATTTACGTCGACTATACTTACTGAGGATCGTGACAAAGCCTGAAAATAGGTGGTGCCTGGACGAGTAATGCTCCTCGCATGCGCTTACCGACTGTCCAGCTTTGACTAGGATAAGAAAGGTGCACTTTGGGAGCTGCGTGCTGAACCCGGAGGTTATAAGAAAGAATCAAACGTGGAAACTGTATGCCTTTGTTAGGAAGGCTCAGCTGTCGAGTTGAATTGGTATGTGAGTGGGCCCACTACGTGCAAAGGATCTCCCGCTCACGTTTTGAAATTTTTTCACAATGAAAATTTTGTATCATAAAGAATCTCGTTAAAGGTCTAATAAATAAATTAAAGTATAGAAGTAGAAAAATCCTATTGAGAATTGAGATAATGAAGAAAAAACAGAGGAGAGTGTAAAAAGTATTTAACAAAACAGCAATATTTCAGCGAACATTACAATGTTTTGATTTCTAACAAACCCTACGCACGCCCTTGCTTACGGTATCACACAGTTTTGGACCTATAATTTTTGGATACATTTATTTAATGGAGAAGCTCTTATGTATGTATGTATGTATGTGATGTATCTGGCAGAGAGAGTGGAAAGGGGCGGTAACAAAAGCACATAGGGTCACGTCCAACGCATTTTTTTCAGTAGTTACCATTTAGCGTCACTAAAATCATCGCGTATAGATGCTACTGTGGGGGGAGGGGGGGGGGGGGGGGGGGGGGGGGGTAAAATAAAAATTACATTTTTTACAAATTTTACAATCTTTTAGTAAAAGCCACCGTATAAGTAAATTCTTGCCATAATATGAAATTCGACAATATCTATATGAAATGTGATAGAGCTTTTCGATAGTCTTGAAAACAATGGAAAAGAATCCTGGCAAATGAATAAAGTAATATAGTTTATAATATTGGTCAGTTGCCAAGCTCTCAATCAGGGTTTCTCAAAGACGTCAATCCAACCACTGACCAAAAATGATGAAATATTTGCATCAAATTCTACCTTAGATCATCAAGGAAAGACTCCTCCGACTATACTGAGAGTAAATTCCTTGATGATGCCAGGTCTGGTGCCAACGCGAAGTAAAACGAATACTCAAAAGCCTAGACACTAACAAGGTCACAGGACCTGAAAGCGTTCCAGCAATAGTGCTTAAGAAATGTGTTGCTGAACTAACAGCTGCACTATGTAGGCTTTTCTCTCTATCATACAGAACTACATGCTTTCCTTCTAGTTGAAAATGCGCTCAAGTGCAGCCAATCTCGAAGAAAGGTAAAAAAACGATTCCAAATAACTACCGTCCAGTTGCCTTAAGGCGCGTTTACATTGGTATAGTTACTTGTATCAGTTACTTATACAAGCAGCTACCCGGGATAGTTCACTTTCTCAGTGGAAAAGCTAGTAGGTGTCTACATTAAAGAGTGGATATTTGCTTGCCAGTTCCTAAGGTGTACTGGATGCGTAAAGATGAAATATTCGCATAGCCGTGCTTTGTTAAAATCAAAAATATAAAATAAAAATTGAATTAAAATGGTTTTGATGGAAATATCGGACATTTTGATTGGAGAAATTAATAATTTAATTGAGGAAGAAAATAGTCGTCCAAAAATGGTATGGGTTCGGAAATGGATTGAAAGAAGAAGTACCAGAAGAGCATCTGCTCTTCTTTTGAAAGAACTTCGTGCAGAAGATCCTGAAAGATATGGATTATGCTTTAGATTGACACTCAATAAATTGAAAACTTTGGTTTTGCCTAAAATTCTAAGGAAGGACACACTTTTAGGGGGATGCTTTACCGGCACGAATTAAACTAGAAGTTACGCTCAACCTTTTGGTAACAAGGAACACCCACAGAACCCTCCAACATCTTTTTCTAGTTCCAAAGGCATGAGGTGGTATGTGTAGCTGCTGCTCAGGGGATGATGACGGTACTTGGTCGATAGGGGATAACAATGTGGCAGCGGTAGTTGGCAGGCAGGAGATGCCAACGGTGGTTGCCAACCATGTGATGCCAATGGCGGCTAGTAGCCAGGGGATGCCAACGTTGGTTAATAGCCAAGAGATGTCAACGGCGGTTGATAGCTAGGAGATACCAACCATAGTTGGTAGTCAGGAGATGCCAACGGTGGCTGATAGCCAGGAGATGCCAACGGTGATTGATATTCAGGAGATATTAATGGTGATTAATAGCCAGGAGATGCCGAACTACTTTTTCCGCCACTCTCATCTGATTATTCCTGTAATTTGATTTATTTACATCCCAAAAACCCTCGATAAAGTTCCACACATTTAACGGTTTCCCTTTCCGACCACTTCATTATTGACTTTTAATGACACTACCCAAAGTAACTTAAAAAAATCAAAATCTAGCAACAACACCACTGATCCACTCTTCATACTCTACTAACCTTGTCCAGCCGCGTCTACACAGGCTAGTTGATAAATGTATCGGCTAGCCAGTACGAATTGCGGTGGGAGAGGAAGGCTAGTAGACAAGTAAATAGATGGGGTAGCTATTTACTTTCCTGTCCTCGCTACTTGTACAAATGCTTGATATGTTCACATTGGGTTTGTTGCTGTCTTGCAAGTTACTAGTGCACGTAACTAACCCATTTACTATACCAATGTAAACGCCGCATTAGTTTCCATCATGTCCAAAGTAATGGAGAAACTGATCAACGATCAGCTCTGAAAATATCTCGAATTGACAGGCATCATAAGCGATCGCCAGTATGGCTGCCGCAAGCACAGATCAACTGGAGATCTCCTGACTTACGTGACCTACCTGTGGACCAAAGCCATCGAGAGCTACGGCGGATCTCGTGCAGTGGCTCCCGACATATCTAAAGCATTTAATAGAGTGTGGCATGACGGATTGTTAAACAATTTGATAGCATACGGGCTACCACCAGCACTGCTTCTATGGCTTTCCAATTTCTTAAGGGATCGAAGCATCCGAGTTGGTATTGATGGACATCTCTCAGAGGAACTTAAAATTATTACCGGAGGTCTCCAACACTGTTCCTGCTCTATTTCAACGATCTCTTAGACAGGACAAACAATTCTATTTACAGCATTGCAGACGACAGCACTCTTATATCCTCATCCATGTCGCGGACTCCAATGACCGCTGCTCGTTCCCAACCTGAGCGAGAAAATGGAGATTGCTGCCATCAATGAAGATCTGAATGCCATCGTGGAATGAGGTGAGGAAAATAATGTCCAATTTAATGCAGGAAAGACAGCTTTAATTAAATAATCAAAAAAAGCAAACACCGCAGGACCTGACTTATCAATGACAGAACAAACACTGTCTCTGGCCTCATCTATAAGCTTGCTGGGCATCAACCTAGAAAACAACATGTCTTGGCGTAATTACGTCACCAAAATCGCCAAGGCAATAGCGCAAAAGCTAGGAGCAGTTTATAGAGCAAAAAAGTTGTATACACCTCATCAGCTCTTACTGCTCTATAAGGTCTAGATAAGACCATCTCCGGAATACTCTTCCCATGTGTGGAGCTCGGCACCCAAACAGTTGTTCAAGATATTGGACTCCATACAGAGGAAAGCATTCAGTCTTTTAGATAACCCAGAATTGACTAAAGACCTTGATAGTCTTGAACATTGAAGGAAAGTGGCAGACCTATATCTTTACTATCGATACTACTATGGATGATGTTCGAACGAGCTGGCACTTATGATTCCACTCAGAGTTGTGCCAAACAGAAACATCCGTCAGACACAAGCTGCTTATCAACATACGATTCATTTTCGAACACCTAGGCCGTCGCTGTTGCCGTACTTTTTTGTCTGGAGGCTGCCTCGCTCTGGAATGGACTGCCGAGTAACGTCTTTCCGAAAATTACAACTTAGAGCTCTTCAAGTCCAACGTCCACCATCTTGTCCGCACACGCAGCGCTCGTTGAGTGGCACAGGAGTTTCCTTTTGTGTGTGTGTGCCGAACATAAGAAAAATAGTTTATAAGGAAGGTCTGTTAAATTTAGGGAAGTATAGCGTACTTCGAATATGAGAAAGATTTGACACAACTTCATTAAAGTCAGATGTTTTATTTTTTTGTAGTTATAATAACTGTTTGTTAAACATTACGTGGACTATTCTTGTTCTTTGCAATTTTCGCAAAATTTAATATTTTTTCATTTTATAATTATTCAGATCAGAAAAAGGAGTTGGCAGGTTTTAAGTGCATTTTGGCCCTCTGTAGAATTCGCTGAATTTTTTATATGTTCTAGCTGATGTCAAGATAAGACTTTCTTACCATTGCGTCAAAGTCCTAACTATACTGGGTGTATGGGAAAAATGGGTCCGAATGTTGCGATTTTTATATTACGTCTATAACAATTAATTGCAAAACATATCAAATGACTTCACTTCTAACGCTCAAATCCTATTTATTTGTTCAACTGTTTCTGCGCTGAGATGAATAATACAGACTGTCCCTAAAAATGACCACGGCATCGAACCCAAGCTTTCGAAAAAAGAACTAATTTTTAGAGTATATCAGCTATCGTAACAAACCTAGAACTAAAATCAATAATTCTTATGTCTAACAATAAAAAGTGGGTACCTACTTATATCTGCTCTCCTAACGCTGCATTACTTAATTCACAACTTCAATATTGATATTTTGTCTGTTCTGCGCATCTTGAATACACCTTAGTAATGCATCTGTGGGGTATCTGACTTGATTCTCAAATCTTGCATACCCTAGATACCACAGCACACATGCGACATGAGCACAGACGCCTAACGTTCGGGCACCTGATTTGCAGGTACAGTAAGTTCCCGTAATTGGATCTTCCCCCATGTCTTCATTATATTCTATAAACAACATATGTTTCGTTCTTTGAGTGAACCTCGAATAAATTCTGGCCCTAATCAAATTATTTTCGAAAATCTGTGTTTGAAAAGCATATTCATTCATTATTTCTCTATCGCTGGTATCTTGAACATATCTAGGACTGATCTTGACTTGATAGGTTCCAAACGCCTTTGATCGTATATATTCGACAGGAAAACGGGGAAAATGATCATTATTTTCATTCAACTGAACCCACGGCCCCATACCAACCCTCTGGTCTAATCTTTCTTGTTTGACTCTGGTTTGCAAATGGTTAACTCGTTGTTTTTCAATTATATTAAGCATTTCCGTGGCAATATTATTATTATGGGCTCGTGGAATCTATTAATGAGACTGCAACATATTTTCAAAAAATCACCTAAATACAAACAATGTTGCATTGGTATCATGTCTCTAAAAAACTTGAATATGCTTTTTAAATGGCCATTCCGAGCTTCGACAATCCATTTGGTTTTGGTGATTTTCCTAGAATCGTTAGCTTGTTCGGATGGAAACTGTTGTTGTCCTCGTGCCAGGAATGAAGGTATTTCGCAATTTAGAGATAATGCTTCGAGAAATTCAACAGAGTCCCTGTAGCCTCTATCTACGATAAAAATATCATTATCCTGTACCCACTGGCGTATTCGTTCTCTATCTTCATTGAATTCGTTCATTAATATTTGGGCATCATTATTGCGAATATCAGAGAAATAAGGGCCATGAAAATTTAAAATATAACCATCTGGAGCTACAATAAGTCCTGCTTTTAATAATGTGCATTTTTTATGAACTGAGTATGACTGTCTTTGGACTCTAAATTGTGAACTTTTTGGAATCTTGAAATAGGTGCAGTCTGGATAAAGGATGGCTTTCGGTACAGCAGGTTCAGGATTATAAAGTCGATTTGCAAATACTGTAATATGTCTCTCCAAGAATTGTTCTCGATTTTGGACAGGATGTGAGTCAAATCCGAGGTTCTCTCTAACAAACTGGGACATTAGACTTTGTCTTACAATGGTTATGATCATACTCATGTTTTGCCTTGAAGAAAAATGCATAATTGAATTCAAGAAATTATCAGAAAGTCCTTGACGTAGCTTCATTAGAAAAGCCATCAGATATTTTTTGGTGCGTCACTGAAATTATTTTCGTCATCATATCTTGTTTTCTCTTGCTTTTGAGATATTTCCCTTAATTTTGAAAACCAAGTAGCAATATCGTTGCCATTTAATAATATTTTCATGGGAATGCTGATTACGCTTTCCATAAATTGTAGCTGAATATTCCCCCGAAAGTTTAAATGAATGTTGCAGTAACGAACTTGTTCTGGTGTAAATATATGTTTTTAGGTAAAAATCTACTCTTGCGTTAAGTGTTAATCTCTCATTTGTAACCTCATTACACAAGAAACAACTTTAAGTCTGCCTTCTCACCAAAACTTCCATTAAAATAGCCTGCTCATTTCTCTCGCTTTCAAGAACTTTCAATAGTCTTTTGTCACAGTTTGCGCATATCCTAGTGTTCTCATTAACGTTTTGCTCTGCCAACCTAAATCTACTTCGATGTAGAACTGCCAGATCTCTGCGTCTCCTGTTTTGGTTAATTTCTTGATTAGGTTTATACACAAGTCTCCCGAACCTACTTCTTATTGGAAATCTTACGTCACACACGAAACAATTGGGCATTTTTAAAATAGAAAAACTTAAAACAACGGCTATTCGACAAAAAAAACACACACATTGAACTTCTAAATAATTATCTTGCATTCAAGCTGTCAAATAATTAAGTAACTAAAAATGGTCTATTAGTTTGCCGGAGTTGTCAATCTCGAATCATAGCCAACTTTTCAAAATGTTTGTTTTATTAGAGCCAGAATATCATAATGTGCGCGGCTTGTAGAAATGTTTAAATCTATTTTGGGTCATTATGTAGGTAGGTAAAATTATTACGTCCATTTTTCTCATATTTAAATGGAATCAACCCTGTAGGTGTAAACAAAAAAAATGTTCTAATTAAAAGAAAATGTACCTAAAGTTTTTACAAAAAATGAATAAAAATAGTTAGTTCTTCTGAAAGTACCTAGGGAGGTACCCACTGAAGAAAAATAAAAAACGGCTATGTGTACCAACATAATTTTTGTTATTTTTAGAAATAGGAAGGAAACTCTTGGAAGTAGTCTAATACCTACTTTTACTTGCAACAGCAAAACTTGAAACTTGATGGTTGTATTTTGTTCTCACTTCTACTTGTTGTACACTGTATATAATATACTTAGTTATAAGAAACTGATTCAATTTATTGATAAAATTAATTTTACATGGTTATATTAGTATTTCAATTTGCCTGAAACATGTATTAGTTATGAAAATTATATTATTAAAACATAAATATTGTAACTTTCGGACCCATTTTTCTCATACACCCAGTATAGTCAGGACTTTGGCGAAATGGTAAGAAAGTCTTATCTTGACATCAGCTACAACATATAAAAAATTCAGCGAATTCTACAGAGGGCCAAAATGCACTTAAAACCTGCCAACTCCTTTCCCTCTAACGTGGAAGGAATTGCCGAAAACGTTGTTGTTTCGCTTCTAGCTGAAACATCTCGAGAAAGGAGTATTGACAGACAAGCGACTAGGTGCACCAAAATGGACCACGATTGCGACGCTTCGCGCATACTCAGTTTTTGACACACATTTGGCAAAATACTTTTAGTTTTCGGTCAATTGCTTTCCGTAAGCCTGGTGGTGCAATGGCTAGATGCTGTGCTTGTGATACGGCGGCCCAGGTTCGATTCCCATCAGTGGCGAGAGATATTTTGTATTTTTTTACCTAAATTTGGGTTAGTTTTGGTTAGTTTCATTTGGTTGCGCCCCGGAGCTAACGGAAGGCCATGCGTGAAATGTAATAATAGTGTACGTTTCATAGGAATCATATGATACACATGCGCGAAGCTTCGAAATCCATTACGGTGCACCTAGACGCTTGTGATTGACACTAGTGCTATTATGAAATTTATAATGATACTAGTGCTATTTATTAAACTCGTCATGAAACTCAAATTGGTGCAATTAATAGGTTATATCATAACATCGAAAATTAATATCTAGCGATGCGACGTGATGCGAAGTGACGCCGTCGAACGAAAGGTTAGAACCTGCGAGAGCTTTCTTTAATTAAATAATCATAAAATATGTAGAAAATTTTGACGGCATGTCGAAAGTACGCGACCTTATGTATCATAAAGGTTAATCGACTTTCAATATTTGACAAATATTAATTTGAAGTATCACTATTAATACTACCTGAGGCGAGTTTGGCAGGGTTTGTTACTCCAGTTTGGTCCATCAAAAGAATATCAACCAATAACCACAAGAGAAATCATGACGTCATACGAGTTTTTTTACCCATTATGGTCTATCAAATAGCATATCGCTGTTTGTAGAGCGGTCACTATAATTGATGTTAGCTCGTTATTTCCCTGTTATTTTAGTTTTCTCACACTTGTGTTGTGAATTGGTAATAAAGAATATAGATAGTCTCAGTTGTCGTTCGTGGCCAAAAGATTCCAAATAAAAAAAGTATATTACGTAACCAAAAACTTAACCAATCATGCTAAAATCGCCTCTATGCCACTCTGGATTAATCATTTTTACAAATTCGCATATAGATTTTTGCCAATAACTATTATTTGATTGCAGTTGTTCGTCTGATAATGTGTTTTCTAGATCCCCTGTTGTGTTGTCTACTAACAGCTACACATGCTATTATATTAGCAAGAAACTAAGATTGCAATAACCAGGGGCCACGACATGGTTTAAACCAGACGGCTCGTGGTCGCTAAGAAATCAAATCAAGCTGGCAATTGACTTGCAGCAAAGCCATCAAGGAGTGCAGCAAAGCCATCAAGGAGAACAGAAAGAAAAAACTATTAAGTGACTGAATGAAAAATTTTAACTTTTGCATACGAGAAAATGTTCTTCAGTAAATCTAATATATTTTTCTCACTAAAGTAGTTAACGAAGCAAATAATTAACTCGCTTAAAATTACAAGATCAAGCGACTTACCTGTAAGGAAGATCGATCGGAATTATGCGAGCATCTCCGCCTTCTCTCATTACACTTTGTAGTATACAACCTTTTCCCAATCTGTACAGGTTTTAAAGAAGTTATCTAAAAACATGATGATTCAGCCGCTCGAGCTCGTCGCCTTGATGAGTCAATTTTGGTTCCTGAGATTTTTGATTACATTGCATTTGGGGGGAGAAGGTAAAGACTGGGTGGGTTTGTAATGAGTGACGGCGGAGACGCTCGGATAATTCCGATCGATCTTCTTTACAGGTAAGTTGATTGATCTTGTAATTATCCTTCGCATCTCCGCCGTCCATCATTACACTTTGTATATGTTTAAAGTATTTGCGATGTAATCTACATTAACTGAAAATTGCGATTTTTCTGTAGTCCTAGATTTGTCAGGCTCTTTTTATAAACTAAAATCCAAATTTATAACCATTAGATTTAATAATACATATATGAAGGTACATATATCATGTTTAACGCTTAACTGATATTAAACCTATTTGTCAACTTATTTTTAATACTATACCAATATTCTTATGTAATATGATAACAAGTTGGTAAGTAAGCTTAATATTTATATGATTGCTTAGAAATTATGGTTCAATAAACAAGATACAAATTCAGTGAGATTACCCACGCTAAGTTTCTTATAGAATTTTGAGAATACTTTTAATTTTTCTGTCGAGCCAGCTGTCTTTTGAATGGTTTGTAATGTAACTCCCATTCTTTGAGCTGCTGAAGTTGCCCCGTGTCGGGTGCTGTGTTGCCCCAAAGATTTCCGTGTATATACTGCTAGCTTTTAGTATTGACTTGACCCATCTGCTAATGGTTTGACTGCTGACTAGGTGATAGGGCTGTTTGTGAGTGAGTATTAAATTTCCTTTGGTTTTGCTTCTTGTGGTATCGATTGCATCTGCAAGTGCAACGATCTATAGCATATTTACAGTATCTGTGAATGCTGTAATTTCTGTTTTTGAACAGAAAAATAGGCATGTTCACTACCTGCAACTGCAATTGCAGACAATGGAGGTAACGAACTAATCACCTTTTATTGACTGGTCCTTTTTTCCTTTTGTGCATTCTATGTGAGTCTTTAATAGTGTGGCTATACATAGTTCAGGTTGATGAATAAAATAAGGTAATATCAAATTAGGTTGAAGCCTATTTAAGCTACTTTCTTTTATTTTATCCGGGATTCTGATTTCTATTATGTAGTCATATTTAAAAATATTATCTATTTTTACTTCCGGGTTGTCCGTGATTTGTGTGCCGTTATTAGTACTAAGAGTGTAGTAAAGTTAGATTTGTAGATTTAAGGATTCGTGAGGGTACATGTTCTTTAAGAGCTGTAGAACTGGGTAGGGATCCCAAGTAACTGAGTATTTTGGTTTTGGGGGTCTCATGTTAAATGTTCCATTGAGGAACCTTTTTATAACCGCTTCGTCTTTTTGTTTAATATCCAATATTAGAGAAAGTGCAGATTTGTGTGAGCTCACGGTAGAGTAGGATGACCCCGAAGACAATTGAATGTATAGGAGCTCAAGAATAAGTTTACAGTTTTGTTATATATTTGTTGGTGTTTAGAAAAACAGAAATTCCCCCATTTATTGTAAATATTTCCGTATTGTTTGAGAGTGATGTCAATGAAGAAATAATCACTTTTATCGCTTCATTAGGTACGCTTTGTTGTAGAAAAGCTCTCCTGAATATTTCCCTACAGCCAGGGAAATTTTTTTCCACAATGGTTGTTTCTCTCTGCAAGGAGATGTGAGTAAGTATTTTTCAGGGTAAAAGATAATAGACTGTTCTGCCAGTAGGTGCGTGAACAATTGACCATGGTTGTGATGGCCAAAGGGGGACTACAAGTATTCCAGTAGCCCTATTTCCTTTTTTTCTTGTATAAACCCTAAAAAATGAGCATTGTTGCGCGGGAATAACTACGCTTTTTTCGGAATTTATGTAAAACCTAAATCTTGTAATGTTTGTGTAATTTTATTTATACTTTTATACCCTTTAATTTTACATATCTTACAACTGGTTTCAGTTTTGTGAAAAGATTTGGAGCTGTACATAAACCAAATGGAACACAATTAAATTGGTATTATAGTACGTTGCAAAAATCGAATCTTAAAAACTTTTTTTAACTACTGTGCATATAGATAAGGAAATATGCATCTTTAAGATCAGTTTTCCCTAAGAATGCGTATTTTGAAATTAAATTTTTTGCCGTCCTATGTAGTCTTCTACTTGCTAACCGGAGTTGTGTCCTATTAAAGGGATTTCATAATCCTATACCCACTCTATTATTGAACTGTTTACCTTTAATTTCTGCCAATTTTGAACGTATAATGTTAGTTCAGACGGTTGGCTAATTAAATTATTGAAAGGGAGGGCTAAAGCACTAAGCCCACGGACTAGTTGTTTCTGTAATTGATACAGTAGTTATTTTGGCAGGATTTAGTACTCTTCGAGATTTACTTTTGATGGTCTGAGAACATTGCAGTTGGCAGCTGGTGGATACTTCTCTATCATACTGTTTGTTTTTTTAGTCCTTTTAATAAGTAATTGTCTCATCTAAAAACTATCTGGGTATGTAGTTTTAGTCCCGCAGGTATGATTTCGTCGTTTTTTTTTGTTTTTTTTTTTGTCTATTAACAAAGCTAGGTGATTGTTACTTTGTTCAGGACCTTCAGGTGCTTCTGATGTTGGTAAGTCTCGATTCGGATAAGTTACTTCCTCAGCTAGCGTGAGAGGATCTTCTAATGCATCTGCCAATGCAAAAGAATTTCTTTGGTTTTGCTACTTATGGTATCGATTGCATCTGCAAGTGCAATGATCTATTAGCATATTTACAGTATCTGCAAATGCTGCAATTTATGTTTTTGAACAGAAAAATAGGTTCATGAATATGTTCACTACCTGCAACTGCAATTGCAGACAGTGAGTACGATCGATTGTATCTGCTAATACAACGAACTATTCACCTTTTTGCTTGCTGTTTAACCCTGGTTATGCTATCCACTGCATCTGCAAATGCAACGATTTTTTGACATATTTACAGTATCTGCTGTTCAAAAACCATTTTGAACACGCTTTCAAATCTAACGATTTAATTCTATACAATTTTTACATTCCACGCCACTGCTTGCATTCTAAAGAGAAATTAAAATCCGTGGCGATACTACTAACGCCATCTCTTGTTTACAACCTTTATCCACTGCTTCAATGAGTCTAGAAAGCCAAAAGCAAAGCAGCCTCGAAAGGCATCTGACCAATCACAGCGCTTTCTACAAAAAGCCGCTGTATCCCGGCGATATTACTAGCGCCATCTGTTGTAACCACGTTTACTCTTCTCAACCCGGCCGCGTAGACTACGCCGACTCGACCAATCACAGCGCATCCTACAGGATAGCCACTTCACCCAAC
>MU193412.1:1528-23806 GCA_016904865.1 Pissodes strobi | reverse complement strand
AGTAGTTTAAAGTGTTAAATTGTATACAGTGGTAGTGAATAAAGAGAGTATTAGTTGAAAATAGTCAAGTTGTAATTTTATTAAGAACCCACGGGAAAAACGTAACAATAGGTACGATGTTGAAATAATTAGGCCAAATGGACTAAAATTGAGAAGAGTAATTTAACCTTTACGTTTTTAAATATTTCAAAAATGTTTACTTAGAAAAGTTGTTCAGGAAAAAAGTTATAGATGATTATCAATCTTCAAAGAGATCACTCCACTATTCTTATTTTTTATTTGTCACAAAGTAGGTAGTTTTTACAATCAAAACCATACATATCAGTATGACAAAATTATTCTTTAATGTTGCTTAATGCCAACATTATTCACTTAATATTATTTATATTGCTAAAAAAGAAAAGACTACTGTGAAAAGTAACTAAAGTAGAATATTTAGACAAGTTTAACTCGAAAATTTTTTGGTATTTACACCTTAAGTGCACTCTGTGGTTACACTGTAGATATTACAAACCACATGCTTTGTAAAGTATATGATATTTATGAAATATGTTACTTCAGGGTTTGGATAAGCTACGAGGAGTAATTACCATAGATACACTTCATAGTCATACACTTGAAACTGCAGAAACCATTCGTTTCTTACAAGCATCATCAGAAGTTCAAGACTTATTTTTCGAATATTTCAATGACGGCATGAAAATTTCGGAAGCAAAGAGATATCATGAGAGCTTATATGAATTTGAACCGGATAAGGAATTGCTCCTGGCTAATGGTAGTAAAAATCCTACCTATTCGACAGTTCAGAACTGGTACCATGCATGGCAAAAAACTAATTTAGGACCCAGAACAAGGAAAGGATTATTAGATGTAGGTATCTATTTGATTGGCATTTGTTACACTGTGTGCCAAATTTTTTTGGAAACCCATTTGGCTCTGAGTATATATATATTTTTAAATTTGGATGATTTGTGACTTTGAATACTGCATTTCTTTCATGTATGTAGGCAGGGTAGCCATTTATATTTTTTGCGTATATAGATCACCCTCTGGTAATATAGAGATACCTTTTTTAATATCATTGAAATTGTTCTTGACAGAATTGCACGTGGAAATAAATAATCATATGTGGTGATTTTAACACCAATTTTAACGGCTCTGACCCAGTTGCAAAGTCTCTTAAGCAGATCTTTCTGTGCTATGGTTTGGCACCCTGTGTCAGGGGCATTACCAGGCCAGGGACTGGGGTGGCTTCTGGCAACCAATTCGGCAATATTTTTACCATTTTGTTGATCAGGATCTAGACTGTATTATTCACAAATCCGATATCTCTGACCACTTTGGTCAGGTGCTTACTTTCAAATTAAAACCCAAAAGAAAGAAGGTACAATGTTTCAAAAAACGCTTTTTCACTGATGCTAATGTTGGAAAATTTACAATTTGTCTGTCAGGTGAGGATTGGTCAGGGATGGCACAGTCAATTGATGTTGACCACAATTATAATATATTTAAGAATATCATTTTATACTATTTTGATCTGGCTTTCCCTCTGAGTTCTTGCAGGGACACAGGATGCTATGGGTCTTGGGTGAGTGCGAAGATTAGGGAGTATGTTGGGATGTTAAAGACTTGTATGTATGGGCCAAACATACAAATTCTCATCTGGTGTATGAAAAAACCAAGGCACAGAGAAAAGGGTATTGGGAATATATAGCCAACTATAAAAAATCTTTTAATGAGACTCGAATTTTAAATTCCAAAAATAAAACAAAATCTGCTTAGTCAATGCTGGATGCACAAACTAATAAAAAAAAATCATTTACCTCTATTTCCTTAAAGCTTGATGACTACTTTTTGAACGATCCTTTAATGGTTGCCGAAACATTTAGCAATCAGTTTAACCACCAGGCACCTCCCCCCCCCCATACGGGCAATATTTCCGAGGACAGTCCAGTTCAACACAGAAGCTTATTTCTTACACCCGCAGTTGAGCAGAAGATATACAATGTAATCATGAGCCTTCCAAATAAGTACTCATCTGGCATTGATGAGGTACCGGTCATAGTGCTGAAATTTGTTGCTCAGCACATTAGCAACCCCTTGAGCCAACTTATAAACCAAATGTTCACCCAAGGAAAATTTCCCGGGGCTCTCACGAGAGCAAATATTATTCCGATATTTAAGAAGGTGGATCCACAGAACGTAAGCAACTACCGTCCGGTGTCATTCCTGCTCTTGGTGTCAAAGGTGTTCGAGAGGTTGATGTGCAGCAGACTGATGGACTTTTTCACAAAAAAAAAACAAACAATTGGTTGACTGTCAGTAAAGTCAACTGAGTTGGCAATTTTCAAGACTCTGTAACTGATAGTTGACAGTATTGACAGGAACCAAAAGGTGTCGGGGCTGTACTGATCTTTCGAAGGCCTTTGCCACAATAAATCATCAAATACTACTTCAGCGTCTGGAAAACTATGGCTTAAGGGGTGTTGGTGCCTCCCTGTTGGAATCTTATTTATCGCACAGAGGGCAAACAGTATGCATCACCTCCGAAAATAAACATTATTAATCTGCATCAGTTACACTACGACAGGGAGTGCCTGAGGGGTCAATATTGGGCCATTAATATATGTAAATGGGCTGGGAAATGGTATTGCAGCTAATCTGATTTGTTAATACGTGGATGACACCTCAATTATATTGGCTAGACAATCAATTGCAGAACTATCTACTGGTTGTTCAACGGCTGCAGAACAGATGAGACGATGAGACTCTGGTGCGAGAAAAATGAACTCTGCCTAAATGTTGATAAGACTGGATTGTTTGTTGAACAACAGCCGAACTCCGAGGAATCGAATGTTAGATTAGGCAATAAGTCGGTGCAAGCTACATCGAGGATCAGATTCCTGGGAGTGCAGCTGGATGCTAGTCTAAACTGGGATTGATTTTAAACAACAGGCTAAACAGTTTTCGTGGTCTTTTGCGGAGACTGAGGGATCAACTCTTCATTGAAACAATAAAATTAATGTATTTTTCCAGCATACAATCAATAATAAACTGGCATATTATTCTGGGGTTCTGGTAAAAGTGCCATAAAGATTTTCCATGCACATAAGAGATTGATTCGTTGTATCTTTGGTCTACACTCAGGAATTTCGTGCAGGCCTTTTTTTTGCACAACTGGGTTTCTTGACGGTGCCATCCCTATACTTTCTGACTGGTTTCCTTTGTCTAAAGGAATCCACATTTATTTCCAACGAATCAAGACCTATACTCTCAAACCTGTCTATTGTAACCAGAAGTAGGAAAGCACTTAGCATTCCCGGCCACAGATCGGCATACTTTGAAAGGGGATCCTTTTACAGGGCTGTAAAGGTTTATGGCATGTTACCTAGGGACTTGCAGGTGATTCGGAGCTTGTCAGGTTTCAAAAAACAAGTGAAATGCTACTTGGGTCGGAGGGTTTTCTATTCATTTAAATTTGATTACTGATGAGTATTTTGTAACTGTTATATTTTATTGCCGCTATATAAATATTTGTTTTTTTTTGTAAGTTTGATTGTTATTGCATCTGTTAATCTACTTCTTTCTTGTATTGTTTGTTTACGGTGGAACGAGTCCCAATTTATTTAGTCATAAAACAAAATATTTGTGTATCCTTTTCTTGACGTTACTACTTGTCACAATGTGATATTGCTGGCAATAAAAAGGTTTATTATTTGCTTTACGCACTAGTGCATAAAGTAATTTAGTTTTCGCACTGCATTAAAAAGACATATTTTACGAATTTTAGTGATTGCGTAAAGTGAGTATTTTACGTACGGTAGTAGAAAAAAATATTTTGTAACTGCCCCAAAGGCAATGATTAAAACATTGCTTCTTACTTGGCTACCCTTGAACATTTTGATTATATATGTGCAGCACGTTTTTTTTTTCTTATTAAAGTTAAAGGTAAGGAAAAATTAAAAAACTATTTCATATATATTAGGAGCCAAATTATTGTGTTCCAATTAAAAATTTGACCCAAAGTGTAGTTTTGTTACATTTTCTTTTATTTCAATAATTGCAGTACAAAATCAATATCAATGATTACATAAATCTACCAGGCACCAGGTTTCACATTAAGCAGATAGATTAAACAATTTATGGTATGAGTTCTTATTATAGTGCAATGGTGTTATGTATACCAGTATACTTCATTATTAACAAAATTTCTTCAGGCCTTTAACACGTTCTTATTTTGGTGCACATTTTTAATGTCACATATGTGATTGGTAGCTTCATGGGTGACAATTGTACAGGGTGTCCCATTTTCGATGATATTACTGGGTATCTCACTTACGAGTAAAGATAGAGAGTTGTGGTTTTCGCAATACTGTGCTACTTTTTTGTGAAAAGAACGATGGTATAAACAAATTTTTCATAGCCCGCTTCGTTTCTGAGATACAGGGCGAAATTGAAAATAATGCATTTTGGGACCCCTCCGGTATCTCCGTTATCCTTTAACATATCGCAAAGCTAAAAAATTGCTCTTAGACAGTTTTTGACGTAGAATCCAGTGGCGTGATCAGATTTTTGCTGTGAGCTGTCAATTTTTAGCTATAAATCAAACTTATGCTTATTTAAATGGAACACCGTGTATATTTTTGTTTCGTTTGATTGGAAATGTTATAAGCTTTGTAAAAATATATAATACATTATATGTATTTTAAATACTAATCCTAAAAGTCATAATTTCACAAAATGTGTCTCGATATGACACTCTTGTATTTTTTTTTAATGTAACATCCTGTATATTTTTCTTTCATTTGAATGGAAATTTCATAAGCTTTATAAAAATATATAATACACGATATGTATTTTAAATAATAAGCCTAAAATCCATAATTTCACAAAATGTGTCTCTATACGACACTCTTGATGAGTCTAGTATAAGCATTGTCTTTTAAACAACGGTATAAGTATTAGCAGGCAGAGACTATTAAAAACAATGGAATGGTAATTTTTTATTGGCAAGACCTTTCAGTGGCAAAATTTATATTTTCTGTGTAAAACTGTATTTTTTACGATGGCTCAAAATGGAAATTATCAATATTTTGAAAAATATGACATGTTAGTCTGCTTTATACAGAGCAATGAAAACTTCCGTGAAGCTTCTCAGCTATATTCCAATAAGTTTGGTTATAATTTATTTACCTTTTGACTTATTTGGGTTTATTTTTTTAAGTATTATTTTAATTTATAGATATTCCGAAGAAATCTTTTAATGTTTTCCGGAATAAAGAAAAAAATTGGTAGAACTAGGAACGTTGCCTCCGCCCTTACCACGATTTTTCTTATTATACGTTTTTGGTAGGGGCCGGATAAACGTTCCATGTTCTCTTTATTCCGGACAACATTAAATGACCAGGTTGTCTTCTTTCAGAATATCCATAAATTAAAATGATACTTAAATAAAAAATAAACCCAAATTCAAAAGGTAAATAAATATTCAAACAAACATATTGAATAATAGTTGAGAAGCTTCACGGGAGTTTTCATTGCTCTGTATAAAGCAGACTAATATGTCATATTTTTCAAAATATTCATAATTTTAGTTTTCAACCATCGTAAAAAATACAATATTACACAGAAAATATAAATTTTGCCACTGACAGGTCTTGCCAATAAAAAAATTATCATTCCATTGCTCTGATAATTTCTGCCTACTAATACTTATAACGTTGTTTAAAAGATAATGCTTATACTATACTCATCAAGAGTGTCGCATAGAGATACATTTTGTGAAATTATGAATTTTAAGCTTATTATTTAAAATACATATCATGTATTATATATTTTTGAAAAGCTTATAAAATGTCCATTCAAACCAAAGAAAAATATACAGGGTGTTCCATTTAAAAAAATATAAGTTTGATTTATAGCTAAAAAATTACAGCTCACAGCAAAAATCTGATTACGCCACTGGGTTCTACGTAAAAAAGTATATAAGAGGAAGTTTTTAGCTTGGTGATATGTTAAAGGATAACGGAAATACGAGGGGGGTCCCAAAATGCATAATTTTCAATTTTGCCCTGTATCTCAGAAACGAAGCGGGCTATGAAAATTTTGTTTATACCATCGTTCTTTTCACAAAAAAGTAGCACAGTATTGCGAAAACCGCAACTCTCTATCTTTACTCGTAAAGCTTCATACTCACTTGCGCGAATTTCGCCTTTATTTGACAGCTATTAATTTTTCGCGCGAATATACTTTTTCGTTCATACTCAGGCACCGCGAAATTCCTTCCGCGGATATTCGCTAAAAAGTTAAAACAATTTTTACTTTTTTACGATTTCCGCCAATTTTGTGACGGCAAAACCAACAAATTGACGTTGACGGTTTGTTATTTCAACTTCCCAGTTTCCAGTCACAGATTTTTTGGAAAAGTCGGTCAAACTGTATTGGATTAGATTCATTCCTGAATGATTAAAAATTTACTGGTATCACTTAAACGCATCTCTGCAATTAAATAGTGAAAATCCCCCTGTATTTTTCTTTGCAAAAATATAGTTCTAACCCACTTTTTTTCTTTGGTGCCCTTTGGCTAGTTCAAAGTGTTCTGCTTTTATAGTAATTACCAAAAATAAGCAAAAGGTACATCGCATAATAAAACTTATAATTATTAGAATCCATTTCATACACCTGAGAAATCTAAGGTCATATTTTTATCTACTGTTTTTTTTTTTTACGAATGAAAACAAAATTGGCAATTTTTTACATAAGAATTCGCGCGGAAGCTAAAATTTTTTCGCCGCGAATAATTTCAACTTGGACATGACAGTTTCTGTCAAAAAAGGCGAAATTCGCGCAAGTGAGTATGAAGCTTAAGTGAGATACCCTGTAATATCATCGAAAATGGGACACCCTGTACAGGGTTATCCAGCATTAAATGAACACCCGCAACCTTATCGCTTAAAAAATCATAAAAAAAATAATCAAGATAGTGATTTTGTGTTTTTTTTTTGAGGAATTTGAAAATGTTTTTAATGAAATTTAATTCAACACTTTGATAGATTGCTGATGTGGTTGTGTCAAACGTGTGTTCACAAATTAAATTTCATAGTAAAAGATTTTTATGTTGCGAATTTGTTATCCACTATATAATTTATTATTTCAGAAACTCAAAGAAAAACAAGCCGCATATAAAGAAATCGGCACTAAAGTATTATATTCCGAGAAACCCTTTGCAGTTGCAATAGTTACCCCAATTATGGCAAGAGCTCATGCAGCACGATTTTCGGATGAGGTGTGTTTTGTCGACAGTACAAGTGCCGGTGATTCAAAACAACACTCTGTCACCTTTGTTATGGCTCCATGTGCAGCTGGAGCAGTTCCTCTGGGAATAATAATTACCAGAGGTCAGACGTATGAAGCATACTCTAAAGGCTTTCAGCTTTTACAGGACATTGTTTCAAATAGTTTTCGGCCAAAAATTTTTTTTACTAACAATTCAGAGGCGGAAACTTTAGCTATTAAGTCTGTGTTCCCTCATAGTATAACCCTACTGTGTACCTTTCATGTTCTACGAGCAGTCTGGAGATGGCTATGGGATTCCAAACATGCCATTGATAAAGAGCACCGTCAGGAGTTAATGAAAAGTTTCCGGGCAATACTATATTCTCTAACATCTGTTGATGCAGAGCAAGCCCTATTCAATTGCATTTCCAACTGCAAATATGAAAACTGGATAGAGTATGTTCAAAGTCAGTGGAATGTTAAAGAAACGTGGTGTTTAGCATGGTGGAATGAGAACTCAAGGAGGCACTGTGCTAATAATTTTTGTGAAGTATCAATTAGACTTTTTAAGGACAATGTTTTATGTAGAGTGAAAGCATATAATGTGGTAGCCCTAGTAGATGTGGTAAGCTCGGTACTCGAAGATTTTTATAAACGAAAATTAAGAGAATTTGCAAATAGTAGATCTTCAAATGCTAGATACTATTTCCTAAATATAATGCGAAAGACCAATTATCTCGAGAAAGATGATATAATTTATTTAGACGAAAGCAATTATTTAGTCCCTAGTGAAAAAAATAAAAATATACATTATGTCGTAAATGTTGAAAATGGATGCTGTTCTTGTTTTCGGGGTCTTGAGGGAAAGTTTTGCAAGCACCAATGTGCCATATACAAATTTTTCGAAGTTAAAACACCATACTTTCCACCAATAACTACAGAAGACAGGTATAACATTGCAAAACTAGCTCTTGGAGAACAAGCTCCACCTATTAGTTTTTATGAACCATTCATTTTAGAAAACCATTCCAAAAATAGTTCACATTCAAAAGTCGTATCAAGCTGTAACAGTTACAATGTTAACAATAATAGTCCATGCACTTTATTGGAGGATAATGATCTAGTGGATCCATTACTAACAACTTCTATTTCTCAAGGTGAAACTAGTACTACCACCATTGAAGATATTTGCAATATTATTAAAACATGCCATGAGTCTTTCGGTTCTTCTTCTAATGGTCTTAAAATATTAAATGACAGATTAAAAGCTATCAAAACTAAGGGGCAATGGGAATCTTTTTTAACCACCCCTGCTAATTCTTTGTCACGTAGAAGAAGAAACGCAAGATATAAAGTTAATCCTATATCAATATCTCGTTGATTAAAGTCTGAATTTGAAGATATAACGTGTATTATTGAATTATTTTGGATCCAAATATTAATTTAGAGTAAATTTGCATAGAGGTTTGGTCCATGATACAATAAACGTAAGGTATGATATCGCGCAGGCGACGATTCGTCTGTGACGTCATTGCGAGCTTTGTTTGGCGCGCCGGCCGGCATTTACAACATGAACCACGATACATGAACGAACGTGTGCTTTGCATTTGAGATTCGTATATTTTAGATTTAAATTTTGTTGGCGTTACTGTTCCTTAGACGATGTTTGTTGGTATTCTTAATTAAAAAAACGTTTAATTATGAGGTGTGCTGTGGACGGATGTAAGGTGGATGACCAAGGCAAAAACTTTGATAGGAATATAAGGTGTTTCACTTTTCCCAAAGACAAAATATGTGTAGTAAATGGGTTCACCTGTGTTTTCGTAAGGATAAATTTAATAAAACTTCTGCACGTATTTGCTTAAAACGTTTTAAGGAAGATGACTAGGTACAGGGTGGCCCGTTTAAGACGGGCCTATACCTTATCTCGAAGACTACGATGGTTGCAAAAAAAATTAAAAACAAAAGTTGTTCCTAGTAAAACGATCTTTACTTTTTTGTATTTTTTTAATCTTTACTTTTTTATATACAGGTGGTCAAAGAAAGTTACACTTTTTTAAATGAAACAACCTATATTTTATTACATTTTTGGATACTACTTAAAATTCTAAGCACGTTAAATTTGATGTATGATGTTATACCTCTAGAGTTAGTAGTTTCACAGCTATAAACAGTTGAAAATCGGTACTGTGGCTTCTTTTCACATTGGTACCAGGAAGACCATTAAAGATGGAATAAAATTAATTCCACATTCCTATCTTAACTTTCCAAGAGCTATCTGATGCTGCTAACTGATGGTACCTACAGCGGTACCAGATTTGGTACCCATGGTACCACCTGCCAATGGTACCTCCCGTGGTACCAGATTTGGTACCCGTGGTACCAGATTTGGTACCCATGGTACCAGATTTGGTACCCATGGTACCACCTGCCAGTGGTACCTACCGATGTACCAGATTTTGTACCCATGGTACCACCTGCTAATTAGTACCGTCGGATAGCTCTTGAAAAGTTAAGATAGGAATGTGAAATAAATTTTACTCCATCTCTAATGGTCTTGCTACCATCAGGCTTTGATAAATTTAATAATTTCTAAAAAAAGAAAGATGACTAAAATTATGATTTAAGAAAAAATATTATTATCGATTCCCTTTTTTTTGCTGTCGATTGGCCAATACTCAATAAACGTTTTTTAGATAAAAATAAAAGTTTATTACGCTTCTCAAAAGATGCTGTTTTTAATACAACTATTTTGATCCATTCATCATAAAAGTTATGTTGAATATTATTTTTTTTATTAGTATTTTTATAGTATTAATATGTAATAATTAATTTTTAATGTCACCCAGGACACAAATTTTCTTAAAAAATAGAGACAATAGGTAAAACATAATGATTATGTGCCTATAAACGTATGCATTTCAATAGAAGCCAATCACGCAATGACGTCAATGCGCGGAGCGAACGAATTTGAGACGGTTAGGTATCATACCTTCCGTTTATTGTATCATGGGTTTGGTCGTTTGGATACTTTAAGCCATATTAGATGCCTACTATATAGAAGTACATTTTTTAATTAAAGATGTCAATTGTTAATTTTTCCAAACATATTACTCTCCAATTTAAATATTTGATAATGTACAGGGTTATTCATTTTAAAGTAAAAATGGTCTTTTTTTTAATTTCCCTGTATTTTTTGAAAAACGAAAATAGCCATTTCAGGTATTTTTTTCCGTAGAATTCAAAAATCTCACCAAAAAAACATTTGAATTAAAAACAAAAGACTTACAGCGTGGTTGACATGTTTTTAAAATGGAATACCCTATATATTTTTATATCAATGGATAGAGCTCTTTACAAGGAATTCACTGCTATAGGGGTTGCTGGGTTTATTTCCAGCGGTTTTCTTACAATTAATTAAAAACAGTCCCGTAAGAAAATAATTTTTAAAGGATAGTTTTACCTGAAAAAGCTAGATAGGTATCATAGCTGTTTATTTGTCAAAGTCAGAGATAAATAAATATCTAAAGAGAGATTGCCGAATGATACGGAAGTTTTTAAGACCGCTTATTCATTGCGCAGGAGTGTTGCGTTTGGTGGCATTCGTTGAAACTAAAATTTTGAACAGCTTACCCACCTGTGAGTCAGCGTGACATTTAATTTGAATTTGAATCTCGATCAAAAGTGATAAAATATTAAATTATTTAATTTGTTAACAACGGGTAATACTTTTGTGCCTGTTAATATTTGCTTAAATAGTGTGGTTTATTTTTAAGTAAAGTTGAAACAATTAAAGCGTAAGTATAATGTCTCTGAAATTCTATAGTTCGCAGTTAATATAGGATAGGCTTACAGAAAATTCGTTGATTTTTTCCGCGGGAAACTTTTTGCTTTTTATTGTTCAGAGAGAATGTAGACCAAAATATCTATTGTAACTGGAATATGGCCTTAGAAATAATCGAATACGATATATTTCCGCTACCGCGGTACATTTCTTATGTCTTTGTATTAACCAAATATTTTGAAGACCAAGCAAATAATATTGCATTTCTATACCATACTTAGCTGATAGTTGCCGCTAGAGGATGTTTGTTCCAAATTATACAGTGAGTAGCAAATTTTTTGTAAAATTGGCGTTGTCCAGAATTTATTTTTACTCTCTCGCGCATATAGGGCTATAGAGAAAATATTGTAATCGTCCAAAATATCGAATTTATTTTTTTTGCAAATCTCGACGAATCATGACCCCTAGAGTCCTAAAAACATAAAATTTTGAAAAAAAAAAAAACAGTTTTGTGTATCCCCAACACCTAACTTAGAATTACTTTTGCACAATATGATTAGATTAGTGTCTAAATAGATAAATTCCATTAAAATTATTTGGCGCAAATGGTTTATAGATTTAAAAAACAATAAATTTATATAAAATATGTTGGAGATTTATTAAATAATTACCTCTAGGTATCTCTAAAATATTTAGTATATCCCAGCACCTAACATTGACATAATTTTGTACAAACTTATTAATGTAGGGCCTAAATAAGCAGTTTCAACTGAAATTACTTGGCGCAAAAACCAAACTTACCAAAAGTTACTAATGCATAGTAATACCTATTATGAAAAATGATCGGTAAATTTTTACTTTGCGCACTTTTCGAATTTTGCAATTTTCTTTGTGTGACATGTATTAGATAGTATTAGAAGTATTTTGTGACACTTTACATATTGCGCAAAGCTCTTTTGACGCCAAATATTGAAAAAAAATCACTGGCTGTTTAGTATCCCAATATATTTTAACGCGAAACACTCCTAATTTTACTTTAATTATGAAAATTTACTTGCAATGTTGTCACACTTGACTAACATTCTTGATTTTCGGTAGTCTCAGGTCAGGTGCATATTTCAAAAAGTGGAACTAAAAAAGTACCAAAGTAAAGAGACAAGCGCGTTACGCGCGCTTGGATAGCTTAAGGGATGGTATGGCCACAGACTAAAGAAAATCGGAAAACTCATTCCTCAGATACTTAATAGACCATCTTCGTGAATCACCCTGTATATATCTTTTTAATTTTAAATAATTTTAATCAAAAATATCTATTTAGATAAGTACTAACTTATTCATACTTTACAAAAATTTAGTCAAAATTGGGTGTTGGGGGGGATATAGTAGTAAACATGTACCAAGAAAATGTGTGTCTATGTGGGTGTCTGTGTGTACGTCTGTCTGTCACACAACTTATCTCCAAAACCGTTAAGTCGATTTCGACCAAAATCGGTATTTGGAAGTTTCTGGTGAATATATCCAGAACTTTTTTTCAGTTTTTTTTCTCCTCAAAATTAAGGGTAAGTAGTTTATATGAAGAAAAAAAAATTAAAAATTCTCTAACGATTTTATTTAAATTTTTTACATGTTTACCATTTAGTAAGACTAGTCACGTAGATACTGCACCATTTTTTCCGGGAAAAATCGGTAAAGGCCACTATACCCTTGGAACAAAAATGGAAAAAAATCGATTTTATCGATAACGGCTTTAACGATTTTATTCACTCTGTACATATTTACCAATTAGTAAGGGAAATAATTATGCATTTGTTTAGTTTTCCTAGGAAAAATAAGATAAAGCCACTTTACTAGTGGAAACATTCACCTTCCAATTTTTCCTAGTTTTGTGGCGGAACTACCTATGTCCCATTTTTTTTAGTTCTGTGGCAGAATCATATGAGCGAGAGAGAAAGTATGTGCGGCCTTGCCGTACCGTCTGTTTAATGTTGTTTTCTTTTTAGTTAAGTGTTAAACAAAGTCTGACCCTGGCCAATTCGTATTCTTACTGATGTTGTCCAAACCCTACTGTCATAAGTTGGATCCACACTGATTGATGCAAAACTCTTAGTCCTTATTTCCTGTTTGGCTTCCAATAGAAATAATGTAGGCGCATACTTTCAGACTAAAGTTGAAGAGATCGATATTCAATGGGAAAATGAACAAAAGTCCGAAATATTCGTATTATAAGGAATCCTCAACCATCTCTTGCGCCCCATATATTACGTAACATAATAAGTATAGTATAGCCTAGATTATTTTTCTAATTTCTGGAAATCTTTTTTGCCGTAATCCATGTACAGAATAATAATAGGTAATAATTTTAAATATAGTAATTGTGTGGTCAGAGACTAGTTTAAAAAATGTAAATTTTTCGTTATCAGTGTTCTACACCCCTGGCTAATGGAGGTCCAAATAAACACTTTTTTATTGTTCCTGAAAATAATTCGAAAAAACGCGAAGAATGGCTCCAGATGATGAATTTAAATGATAAGTCGACTAGAATGTATTTGTGTGGAGACCATTTTGAAGATAAAAACTTTGCAGATTCGTCACAAAGGAGATTAACTAGCTTTGCGGTACCCTTTTTAAAGCCTCGAATCAAAATTATCAGTGATATTCTAATTAGACTTCCTCACACTTCCCACAATGTTCCCCATATAACCCAACCTATTCCATCCACAAGTACATGTAATCCTTGTTTTATAGAAACTGTATCTTCCTTTAAATGACGTTGTTTGTTTAACACCTAATGTATGCTTAAAAATTAAATTATACGTTATAATATTGCAAAGTCGCATCACAAAACTTTCGTCAAAATTACATAATTATGCATAAAACCTTTGAAATATTTAAATGTGCCTATACTAACTAGGTATTTTGCTCCTAAAAAAAATCTTTTTTAGGTACTTTTTACCTCTACGTTCTTATGTAAGCTCTAAAGTTGTGTTTCAAATATCAGAAACACCTTCATTTTTCTATAGGGGCAAAACATAATCGAATATATTTGAAATAATGACAAAAACGGAAAAATTATATGCGAATTTTAATAAAACCGTATTCCGAAATTATTGAATTTGCAATTTTTACTGAATTTTCATTCCGACACATAATTTTTGGCAGATTTTACGGGTAAAGTTCGTCAAGAAAAATGATTCGGAATGAAAATGCATTAAAAATGGCAAATTTAATCATTTCGGATCACAGCTTAAATAAAACAATAATTTTGAATATGGCGCCATATAGTCGGTAAGGAAATAATTTACATTACCGACCCATAAACACAAAAACAGTTATCTGTAATACCGATCAACCCATATGTAATTCTTCCCGAGGATACTGGCGGCGCTAGTGAAAACTGTCTTAAAAAAATATCATTGATTCGGCAATCTCTCTCTTTTATTTTATCTCTGGTCAAAGTCAAACATTTTACTTTTGCGTGTAGTATATTTGCAAAGTTTTATAATGAGGTTTTCATCAGATGAGCGGCTTCAAATTATAACTTTATTTTACAAAAGTGGAGAAAATGCCAGCGAAACTCGACCAAGATACATTGCAAATTTCCACCGAAATATATCGGTGAAAACAATTTTAAATCTTAAAACCTTATTTGAAGAAAGAAAATCGTTACATATTAGAAAAAGGACTAAAGTAAGGAAAAGGAACCGGGATCGAGCTATTCTAAATTATTTTACCCGGAATCCCATGAATTCGATTCCTGATGCAGTCCGAGACTTACGGTGTGGTCCTGCAAGAAGAAGAGTAACCTTTGCGACTATTCAGAGAACATTGAAATATTTTAAGTATGCCCCATATCGCATCCTTCCAGTGCAGCATTTAACACTTGAACAAAAGCAACTGCGCTTCCAATTTGTTTCTCAAATTTGATCCGAGAACAAGATAATGATCCTGCACTATTTCAAGGAATTCTTTGGACGGATGAAGCCACATTTACTACATCGGGCATGTTTAACCGACACAATGCGCATTAGTGGGCAGCAGAAAATCCCAGGAAATTTCAAGCTATTAAATACCAAGGAAGGTCTTCTCTTAATGTATGATGTGGTATATTTAACAACAGAATTGTCGGGCCAATATTCTACGAAGGATCTTTAACTGGCGGAAGATATCTCGATCTTCTTGAAAACGATATTGAGAACATTTTAGAAGAATTGCCACTCGAAACTTATCGCAATATAATTTGGCAACAAGATGGGGCGCCGCCTCATGCTGCTCGCCAAGTTTTGCAATTTCTTAACCAACGTTACAATGAGTGGATCGGACGTTATGGAACTATTAGATGGCCACCTAATAGCCCCGATATTACAATTTTGGACACCTTTCTATGGGGCCACTTGAAGAATGTTGTTTACGAAAACAGGAATGCAAACACGGAAGAAATTAGAAGAAAAATTGTAAATGAAATAGATCGTCTTAACCAAGAACCCCAAATGATATTGACGAGTTTAGAGAGGTTAAGGAGGGGATACCGATCATGTTCGAAATAATGGAGGCCATATAGAACATTTAAATTAATAACATTATTTTTATCGTTGTCAAATAGTTACTATGTGTTATTACTATTACGTTTTACTTTGGATTTTATGTTAATAATTAATAATTAAGGTTTTAAGATGTTGTTTTTTGATGTTTGACTTTGACAAATAAACACCTATGATACCTATCTAGCTTTTTCAGGTAAAACTATTCTTTAAAAATGATGTTCTTGCGGGACTGTTTTTAATTAATTGTAATAAAATCGCTGGAAATAAACCCAGCAACCTCTATATCAGTGAATTCCTTGTAAAGAGCTCTATCCATTAGTATATAGGGTATTCCATTTAAAAAACATGACAACCACGCTGTAAGTCTTTTGTTTTTAATTCAAATGTTTTTTTGGTGAGATTTTTGAATTCTACGGAAAAAAATACCTCAAATGGCTATTTTCGTTTTTTACAAAAATACAGGGAAGTTAAAAAAAAGACCATTTTTACTTTAAAATGAATAACCCAGTACCTGTGTTAGAAAATAATATTGTTTTTGTCATACGCTCCCAAAAATAGCTATTTTACGGACTCATTTGAGTCCGTAAAATGCTTCTTTTTAGGCCTAGTCCCTAAAAGTCGTCATGGCGACCTTTACGGACTATTCCAAAATTCCTGAATATGTCTAAATGTCAAAAATTTCGAATGACATGACAAAATTGCCAAATAGTTGCTACTATATCAAATTCTAAGCTAACTTTGTCGTACATTATGATTTCAAAAATTATGGTAAATTTGCAAATTTAGGCGTTCTGAAGAATTGCAAAAAGCGTATAAATAAAAGTTAAATTTTGGGAGCGTATGACAAAAAATAGTGTTTGTCACACGTACCTAAATGAAGTTTTTCAGGACTCATCTGCTATTCCGGACTCGGCTAATGCCTCGTCCGGAAACAACAATGATTCGTCCTGAAAAACTCCATTTTAGGTACTTATAACAAAAATAACTATTATTTTACTAAATCTTAAAATTTATTTTCTTAAACACTTGCTTTACTTATATAAACATTTTGCTTGTTTTTCATTATTTTTTAGTTTCAATCATATTCACAAATAAATCAAATTAAATGCAGGCATCAACATAAATCAGTTTACATGGCGGTTTAGTTGTAATTCGAGTAAAAGCGGGTATAAATACACGTATTTTTGCCATGAGTCACAATTAAACATGTCTGAAATGAAAATTACATACCATATGACATATGACTTATACATTCGCAATGTTTGCTTGAATATAAAACAGTTAAAACACCCATTTAAACGAAGCGCGAAAACCGTGCAAACCAGTGACGGCTCGTGGAGTTCAGTAATGGGTGGTCAGACGAAGTGGGGAATAGAATTTGTGAAAGGTGCAGAGAACAGGGCCGCAGGAAAATTTTTGGGGGGTGCCACGCCCAAAATGTACCCAAAAGTCATTGAAATCGTTAAAAAAAACAAGCCTTCCACTAGCTAACGCAGCGGATTTTAGTTTTTACCAAAAATTATTGACAAATTACCTATTGTGATATTCCCAAGTCAATTAAACGTAAAAAAAGTTACTATAGTTTATTTTTGATTATTTTAATACAGCAGTCTTTGTTAACGGAAGAAACCTGCCCGTGCCAGCTGTTTATAAATTATAAAATGCCGTATTTCTTTGTTTAAAAGTAAAGACTATATAAATTATAAATTGAAAAATATTAGTACATTTTTGGTTTTCATATTTATATTTGTGAAGGATGAAGTTTAACTACTAAGCATGCAAATTGCAGGAAAAATTTTTAAATATCTAGCGCTCTTTGTTAGTCAGCATATTTGCAATTTTCTTTTCTATGCGTGCTTGCAACCTTTACTAAACTGTAAATATACCGTTCAGCAAGAACCATGGCTGTTGCTCGACACTTGCACTAAACATTAGCCGCTTAATTTTAATTCGCATACAATCAATAATAAATCACAAACTTAGGTACTGAAAAAATATTGTCAACGGACTCATTATTGGCAATCCCACGGCAACAGGCAAGCCGAATATGCCCGATGGGCTAGCTCGCAGAGCCGAGCTTCCGAGGTGCCATTTGAATTTAAACGCCTTAGAAAAAAATTTCAAAATTTAATTCCGTAATTTATTGTCAAAAACAATATTTTTGGCTTTGCTTATTAAAACCGAGACATAATACAAATAAATTATAGATCGGAAAACACTTTTTATTATGGTCAAAAATGGAAAAGCAAACAATATTTATGTCATTATTTCTTAAGATGCTACCTCGACCGCCTTGGGTATGGCATGGTTGATGTACTTCAGCACACGCGCCAGTCCTCCCCTCTTTGTCTTTTTCATTAGAAATATCAATTGCGTTTGTCTTTCAGTCAGTCAGGTCGTTTGGGCTCACCCCGCAGCACTGTATTCTTTAGCAGGGGGCACTGGAGCCTTTTAAGATCCTTTACAGGCGTAGCCGACTATATCAAAATCGGCCTCCCCTATTGGTCCGATGCAATCAATTTCTCGCAAGAGCTCTCGTGGTGTAGAGGTTTAGATCGTTGGGTCTCACCTGGAAGACACGGGTTCGAACCCCGTTGCTTTTTTTATTATTTTTTTAAGATTATGTTTCTAAACAGCTTTTTTTTCTTGATTTTGGGTATGTCTTGGGTTAGCACCTGGTTAGTTTCCTACTTGAGCCCCCGTAGCGAGCGGAGGGCCATGCGGATCGCCCAATAGGAGAGGCCGGTTTTAATATAGTCGGCTACGCCTGTAAAGGATCTTTAAATCCGTCACTGGATATAGATGATGGTCAAGGGAGATACGGTTTATTTGGCAATAGTCATCGATTTGCGCTCCTGTTTTCGGTGAAGTTTTAAATGACTAATAATAATATACTTATATAAGTTTTTGAATTATATTTGTTCTATAATAATATACACACACCGGCATAATTTGGGGAACGGGCAAAATTTACACTAAGTTTGACTTCAGTTTTCTCTTGAACCCTTCACTCGATTTTGACTTTTTTTTTTTTTAAATTGTAGCCTGGTTCTTTAAGAATACGTTAGAGATAATGCTGATTTTAAACAATTGGTCCTAATGTCATACACAGGGCTAAAAAGAAAATAATGTTTTTTTTTTTGTCAATGTTTGGGACACTATGTAGAGTGAACGAATGAAATTCGATATCGTTCGATAATGCCAAATTAAAGCCTTTCTGAACATTTACTTTTTTTATTCACTCTGATACCTCGAATATTAAGGATGCTATAGGGTTTTGTTAAAAATAGTACTTTTTATGGGTCGATGAATTTCCCTTAACCTTTGTAGAGTGAACGAATATTTGATATCATTCGATAATGCCAAATTAATGATTATCGAATATTATGGATGCTACAGGGTTTTGTAAAAAATAGTGAATTGGCCTACTTTTTAAGGGTCAATGAATTTTCGTTATTTCATTCCTGATAGTGTTACCGTTATCTATACAGAGATAAATAAACACGCTCCACTGTATAAGTAACGGTAACACTGTCAGAAATGAAACTTAATGCCATAAAAAATTTTAGATTTAATGGTCTCAATAACATATTAAAGATTAACGAAAATTCAGTGACCCTTAAAAAGTAGGCCAGGTCTCAATAACATATTAAAGATTAACGAAAATTCAGTGACCCTTAAAAAGTAGGCCAATGCACTATTTTTAACAAAACCCTGTAGCATCCTTAATATTCGAAGTATTAGAGTTCAGAAAGGAGCAATCTTTAATTTGGCATTATCGAATGATATTGAATTTCATTCGTTCACTCTACAGAGTGTCCCAAAAATTGACAAAAAAAACATTGCCTACTTTTTAGCCCTGTATATGACATTAGAACGAATTTTTTAAAATCAGCAATACCCCTAATGAATTCTGAAAGAACCAGGCTACAATCTAACAAGAAAAAGTCAAAATCGAGTGAAGGGTTCAAGAGAAAATTGAAGTCAAACTTAGTGTAAATGTTTGCCCGTTTCCCTAATAATTATGCCGTTATGGGTGTGTATAATACTGCGGACGTAAAAAAAAAATATTTTTTCTTTTTTATTTTACATTTTACTGAATTTTTGTAGGGTGGACACTGACCACCCTGCCCACTCCGACGAGCCGCCACTGGTGCAAACTGCTCCCACCAATAGGAGAGACCGATTTTCACAGCGCCGTAGGACGGTAAAGAATGTTAAAAAGGGGCCCGTAAAGCGGTTGTTGAACTTTTTCGCCCAGAACCTGCGTTTTGCCTTTTCGTTACATGTGTTGCTGTTTTCGCATGGTTTCATCCAGTTTAAAACACCATGCTTAAGGTCATTTTCATTTATTTTTGAGATATTTCACCAAAGCACAACACGTCTTAGTTCAAAGTAAAACAGACCTATAAAGTATGCGTTGTTACACCTTCAAGTCGCCATAAAAACAATTAAAAATATTCTTCCCCCACCGTATACAGTTTTGAGTATTTCTCGACGTCATTGTTACTTGTCCGCCATTTGATTTAGTTCTTTTTTATTATCAGACTGTAAAACCATAAAATTTTATTAAAACACAAAGAGAAGCGGAACGTGTTCTCGGTGACATTAAATATTGGGAATCGAAAAATTTTGTTTGAAAACGAAGCTTTACGCGCATTTTATTAGATTTGTCAATAATGTGCAAAAAAATTAATTTGACTAAAATATGCAAAATGCATATTTGCCCAAGTCCACTTATCACAGAAAAATATAATTTAGTAAAATCTAAATAAATACACAAGTGACTCCAAATGCGTTGCCGGCATTTTGTTGCTATTAAGAAATAAATCCACAGTACGACAAATGAAATATTCAAAGTTCCAAAACAATAATTTATTAAATAAAGAGGGTTTGGATTTTTAATATAAAGCTAAAAGGATAAATGGTGTAAAAATGCCGTTTAGATCTTATATACTGGATTAATGCTTATTAAACGAAATTAATTTCCTTTACTCTCCTGTTGTTCGAATTTCGGATACTTATTCTCAATATCACTCCAATTTTGTTTACTGTAAGCGAGGTTATGCAGAATGCTTGCTATTTCGTTCAACTGAAAAAAACAAAACAAAATACAATTCAAAGAACAAGACAAAATCCTAATGACTAACAAATAGGAGCATATTATGTACAGGGTTTTGATTTATAGTTAGACCCCCACCTACAAGCTTGCCTGTAGACTATAGAGGAAAACTTTCAATACAAAAGTTTTATAGTTTCTCTTAAACCGTCAGAATCGATTTTCAAAATAAACAAAAGGTGATCAACAAATTAATAAATAAACATCAAGTTTGTCATTTTAAATGTAATGCCCTGTATATTATTGAATTTTTTGATTCTTCAGAAATTCTAGATGTTTCATGTTTGTAGGCATTTTATTTGCTTGTCTAGGAGAAAATAAAATTCCGATGGAATATTTAACTATATAGTTAAAACAAAAAAAAGAAAACGGCACAGTCAAAATGAGAATCCGATAAAACCGAATAAAGCATCCGTAACAATGGTCTGAAGTACTTATATTACTAACACTAACACTGATATTATAAACAATGATCAATTAGATAAGCGGAATCACTCACAACAAAAGTCTTTACAAACATAAACTGTGGGTGTATGTCTTTTCCCTGCGTCGGCGTCGCCTCCCAGTTCGGCTGATCTCCCCGCGGGCAAGGGTTACCTTATATATAGTGCGCAATATAATATGTAAACAAAATAATAAGGAAAGGATTCCTATACTCGGCCATCCGACTCAGATTCGCCAAGATACCCAAGATTTGGAAGTTTGCATTGGTCCCTCATGGCGACCTACCTTCACAACATCATTTCTTTGGGTTAGGTTTAACATTTGCTATTTCATATGGTCCCAAGTATTTTCTACTGACCTTTAATCCGGGGCCAAACTGAGTACGCTTTATAGCCACTAAGTCTCCCTCTTTACAGGTTTTGGCGTTTCTTCTCCTCAAGTTATATGGCTTTGTATTTTGTTCTTGTACTTTCAATATTTGTCGCTTACTGTCCTCTCTAAGTTTCTCTCGACGCTCCTTAAATTCCTCCACTACTTCCTTATCACTCAATTCTTTTATGAAAACGTCTTCTTTGTTCCTCATTTCGGTACCTATAAGGACTTCAAATGGAGTGGCATTAATGCTTCGTTGTATTGTACAATTGAGAGCTCTCTGCACCCTATTCATAAATTTATACCATTTAGTAGGTTCATCAAGGCTTAATTTGGTAAGTATCGGGACAATTATTCGATTGATGCGCTCCACTTGTACGTTACTCCTCGGGACTCTGGTGGTAATGAGCACATGACGAATGCCTTCTTTGGAACAGTATTTCTCAAACTCTCCGCCGGTAAAAGCTGTTCCTCGATCACTTACAATTCTAGCATGATTTCCAAAAATAGTTTGCTAACTTCTTTCGATGTGGTAGACTTTGTAGAATACGTAAACTTGGAAAAATCATCGATTACAATTAAGACATATTGATAGTTCTTATTAGTGCTAGGAAAAAGGACCTAAGTGATCAACATGGTATGTATTGAAGAACCCTTCAGGTTATCGGATGCAGAAGGCCCTCTTTTTTACCTCCCAAGATAAACGGAATAAGTTTCGAATGCAGGCCTGTATTTTATCCTTC
>MU193411.1:816-23807 GCA_016904865.1 Pissodes strobi | reverse complement strand
CTTGGAGTCTTTCCTGGTACAGCTAGTTTCTTAATTCTTAAAAGTCTTCCATAATGAATAAAATGGACAAAAATGCTTTCAAACAAACTTCACACTTAACGTCTTCTGTTTTTTAATGAAATATTGGTACGATTATGACCTTTTATGGGATTGCCTTTTCTCGGTTAATGTTTATGAACACCAGTAACCTCAAAAGTGTCAACATTTGCAGAAAATGGTTCAGGTTGGGCTTTGGAGAAAATATTACGATTAGAAGTCAATGTGAATAAATATAATCCAATATGTGCGTCGTCATATATTCCTTTACCAAAAGAGATTGCAAATAAGAGAGCTATAATGAACGTTAAAATAGATGTGTATTATGTAATAAGACATTATCTGATTTAACTACTAATAATTAAGCATTCATCCTTTAAAACTTGGATAATGATAGTCAATTTATATTCAATCAAGAACTAATAAATTGTGTTTCATATAGTAGCTTTACATTCCTATATAATTGAAATATAGTAATAAAATCACAATGTGCAAAATAAATGATTGTAAACAGTATCTTATTATTTTCTATAACATATATAAAACAAACCGTTCGTTGAAATATTACAAAAGGGGGAACCATGAACCAGACACCCCTGCAAAATAAAAACCACCCGAGCAAATAAAAATTACCAGACTGGAACGAAATAAAGGGGACTTAACGCGGATAATAACATATGGCTATTTGCAAATGTTGCGGTACTTTAGTACCTACATATGCGAAATACCTACATATGCGGGTTTAATCATTTGAATTAATTTTTTACCCTTCGTTAATTATCCGAGCACACAGAATATTATTTTATTGATTTTTATAATACCGTCAAATTCAAAAGTACATCTAGTTTAAAGTTTTCAATTATTGTTGTAACACTCTAAGACAAAAGTAATTAATCAATCGTGTTAGATAAGACATTGATACTATTAGAAATATATTATTAATAATGCGTAACAGAACCAAAACAACCTAAAAGAGTGATTTTTATTAATAGAAAAATGAACTTTGTGTTAATGACAAGACAGAGATACAGCAATTAAAGAAAGTTTATTTCAACCTTATCAAACAAAAAGATAAATCAAACACAATACATAAATAAATATCGCATTCGATTGTTTATTCATTATAAAAACCCGAAAAAAAAACGCACCTAATCTAAACCACGTCCTTATCGAAATAAAAATTAGTCACCGTCTGTACAAATTCAGTATACCTATTTTATATATCAATGTGTACCAGTCCAAGAATGGGGAACTTGAATGAAAATTAAAGCAGGAAACGTCTTAGCTTCCATTATTATTATTAATATTAAAGCACAGATTAAAGTACAAATCATCACAATTTATAACAAACACCCAGGTAATTCAACGACAAGCAGTAATAAACGTAAATATTTAAATACTTGTTGATGCCATACTGCCTTCACTGACATTTTAAGATAATAAGTCAATGACTGCTTTCCAATCGAACGAGCGGTGTGAAGTCACGTATCGTTTAAAATGAGTAGCTTGCAGAAGTTGCGGTAACAACTTTAATTGTTTATTGCAAAATGAAATACTACGATTAAGGGATATTTGGTGTGTGCTGTCTCTATAGGTAGGCAGATATATTAAAGAAATAAAAAAAATGTTCAAGTTCCCTATTGTGTTGTTTCGTTGTTTTACTGTTTATGCATGTATTATTTTATTGTCATATAGAAATGGACAACCAATTTTATCTATCCAAGACAAAGCTTAGTAAGTCGAAGAAGATCCTTTCAATTATTGTGTGTTACTGATATTTCCGACAAACTGCAACCAATTACGCTTTTTCAAAGAATTTAAATCTATAAATCACTGTTGTAGATAGATAACTGATGAAGACCGAAATTGAGTCGAAACGTTTTAATATAGCCATATAACAAATACTGCGGCTCTTTAATAAAAATCAGAACCTAAATCCCAAGAAAACCATATTTAAGAATATAGTTAACGGTTCAAGAAAACATTTTACTATGAATATATATTACATTAAAATTTCAATTACTTTGAATTTAATAATATTATCAACTAGAAGCAACTATTGACACTATAAGATTTTAGCAAGTTGTTGAAAAAAATAAAACACTATTTGAAGAAATATTTTGAATAAGGGACTTTAAATTATAAATCAAAGTTATCTAAATCCACTTAGATAAGACATTGAAGCTATTTTTGGTTATGTCCAAACCCCCATTCTGAAAATTAGGGCAAAAAAGCAACACCAAAAACGCTTTCTCATATCCTCACTTCGATTAATTAACGTTCATTAAAATTAATTGAAGCAACATATAAAATGAAATCCAAAGCCATGCAATTTTAGTTTACAATCACATTTGCACTTTCATCAAATGGGTAAACCAAATATCAAAACTTTGAAAACCCTTTTAAAACCAAAAGTAAATTTAGTACAACAAGTAATTATTTCCAACAGCGGTAACATAAGTGTTATGGATTATCAACCTATGTTTGATGAAATTTTGGATATCTCCGAGAGCAATTTGAACCAGGAAATAACATGTCAAGAAATGCCAGATATATTGGAAAACATTCCGAGATACTTTGGAGAATATTCTGAACAAAACCAACCTTTCTATGAACCAATTTCACCACCAATGTTTGATGAAATTTTGGATATCTCCGAAATCACACCACGGAACAATTTGAATCAGGAAATCATAGATATATTGGAGGTGGTTCCGAGATCTATTGAAGAAAGTCCCCAACAAACAACAAAACATGAATGCAATTTAATAATTAATGAACCTTTTGATTTTAATATTTTAGAAGATAATGAGATTCCGGAAGAAATGTGTGCCACCATCGATCGTGATTTAGAGCTTGATGAAGTGAAGCAAATGCGTGAACAAGTCAACGAAAAACTAAATAAGTATCTAAAGTTAGTGAGAAATTGTAAACAAATGTTAATAGTGCTTGGAGAACGAGAACGAAATATTAAAAATAATTATGAACTTTTATTGCAACAGCAAAATTTATTTAAATTACTAGAGGATTGATGTTAAAAATTGCTTATGTAACTATTTTTCTTAGTATTTTATTATTATTATTATTATTATTATCAATAAATTGGCATTGCTCAAAGTAGAGTGTAGTATTTGTTTGTCAACAAATTAGCAGTATGCAAAAGTACAATGTTTAATTTTTATTCTACCGGCACGTCTTAGAAAGTTTTAAAATAGACAAAAATTTACCAGAAATGGTTTAATGCTATTAAAATCCATAATACATCATTTTATGTATCACGCACTAATTAAATACACAACTTAAGAATAATATATCAATAGTAAGAAATTTACCACGGCACGACGAAATTGAAACTGAATATAAAATATATGGATCGCTAAAACAACGGTGGTTATTTGCATTTTAAATGAGATGCATTATTCTCGAGTCTTTAATAGTCCAGTCAACAAAGTAAACGGGAAAAAAATAGTCAACTATTACGAAAAGAATATAATATGTAATAATATATGTATTGTTTCAAATAAAAAGCATTATTTCATACAACATAACATATAGAGATAGGTACCAATAGACAAAGAAATAGGTAAATAGATAGACAGATAGATAGAGAGCTCTAAGCTAAACAATAAAACAACATAATTTAAATTTATTTATTTATTTTAATATTCCTTTTCGATTATATATAAACAATAGAATAATTGTTGTTCTGCACGTTCTTTACCTTGAAAGCTGAATAGAACCGTCGACAAAGCGGACAATGCGTGTTATTTAAAGTCCACAGCAGCAGACATTTAAAACAAAATTCATGAAAACAAAAATTTGGAGTTGTTATAATGTCTTCTTTCTTCAGATCTTCTAAGCAAATTGGACAAATTTCTGTTTCTTCCTTCTTAACACGCTTAGATGGTTTAGACTTTTTATTTTTTAACTGCCGTTTTTGTGTACTTTTTGTAGGTGACACGTTTTTAAGCTCGTCATTCATTATAAGTTAAACAATTAGTGCAGCTAACACAGAGATAGAATGGACAATATAGGTAGTAGTGAAATAGAGATATATAACAGCAGATCCCACCCCACCTTTCAAAATCCATGATCCCCCCCCTTTTCTTAGATATTTAAGCGATCAATAGAAGTGAAACAGATACTTAGTTTGCAAATCTTCTCTTAGGTTAAGATGTGGTTACAGCTTTTTCTTAGATATTTAAACGATCAATAGAAGTGAAACAGATACTTAGTTTGCAAATCTTCTCTTAGGTTAAGATGTGGTTAGCTTACGTACAAGATAGGCCAGCATTCAATTTGATATCCGCAGTAAAAAAATTTGGCTCAACAGGACAAAAATTTAGAGTTTGAAGCTGAACATGAAGCTAATTATGGTTTTGATAGGTTATATACCTTCGAAGATAGGTAAAGTGAGCTAGAAAATTGGGTTATTTAATTTTTATTGTGGAAAAAACTGAACCATTTTCTGCAAATGTTGACACTTTTTCCTTGATTACAGTTAAAAAATCATCATATATATTACTAAGATCTGTTGTTGTAATAATCCTATTCTTAGTATTAAATGATTTGGTTTCCATGTTTTCCTTAGATTGTAATAGGAATTGTCCAAATAATTCTACATTAATCTTAACGGATCTATATTTTATTACTTGCTCAGATATTAGGTGAATAAACTTTTGCTTAATTTCAGTAAAAAATTCATCAATATCTACAAACTTTTTCGATGGAAGCAACATGTACGATATAATCCTGTTTTTAAAAGCCGATGTTAGAATTTTCACTTTTTCACTGTTTTTCTTCATTATTTCATTTTTATGAGTGTTTGATCTTAAATGGGCACTAAGTTTCTTTTTGATGTACCACGTGTCACAGTCTTGACATCACGAAAGGGTAAGTTTGGGTATTGGAGGATGCACTACACTATCATCTAGTTTAGGTGTCTTTGCTGGTTGATTACTTAGTTGAACATCTGCTTTTCTCTTTTTTGCTTCTTTATGAACAGATAACTGCACATTAGAACAGGATGGCCGAAAAGGACATGATTGCTTTTTATGTCTATATAAATTTGGTCTATGGGTAAAGAACTTATTACAATCACTACACTGAAACATCTTTAGTAGTTACTCTGACCGCAGACAGCTTAATACTAAACGTTGAGATCGTGTGAGCGTTTTTATTCATTCGAAAGTAGGTGGGGATAAGAGTGGGAAGTGGGCAGGGCTAAATTAGTAGGGGTGGAGTTAATTGGTTAGGTAGGGGGATATGTGGTTTGAAAATAGGTAGGGGGACTTGTAATGTGATGTTAGGTTGGGGGACTAGCGGTATGAAGTTAGGTAGGGGGATAATGATATAGTATCCCTAAATAGTATCCCTAATTTGAGCCAAAACCAGCGGTTACACCCTACTTTAACGAATAATCTCAATGTAGGATTGTTTTGAATTAATGTGGTGATAGTGTTGATTTTTACCTTTATCTCCTCCTCGGACATAGTCAGCAGTGTAAAGATGTTGTTGTTTTGAGCGTTGGTGTTTTTAGTGTTAGTGCCTGAGTTTGGTGTGGTGTTTTGGGGGGTTGGTTTTGGTTTAGTTGCTCACCGGCCGTGTTTGTGTAATGGTTTGTTTTTGTTTATTTTGTTTATTATTTGGGTTTTTAGGGCATGCAGAGTAACTTGCTGGGTGTTCTCCTCCACAGTTGCAACATTTAGGTGGGGTGTTCATGGGCTTTTTACAGTCCCGGTAGTGATGTTTACCTGCGCACTTGTGACAGACTGGTATTGCGTGGCAGTTTGTTACTGTGTGGCCAAATTGTTGGCATCTGTGGCACTGAGTGAGCACACGATGCTTGCTGCCTCTCTGAATTTCGACTACTACTGGCATGTAGTTGATTCGATTTTCGTTGAGGATGTTCATGTCTGATTGAGGTACTAGAACTTTGAGCATCTCTGTCATGATGTTTCTTCTGGTTCCGGCTTTAAGCCAGAACATTTCTATGGGAGTGTAGCCTTTGGCAATTAGGTCGTCCTTAATGTCCGACAATGGGATTTGACCGTCTAGTCCTTTTATAATGACATTTAATTTCCTATCTTCTGGTAGGAAGTAAGAGTGGTAGGGGTATTTTTTATTGTTTAGGTATGTTGTGATCCTTCTATGATCACTTGGGGTTGTGGGGGTAATTTGAATCCCCAGCTTGGATTTTTTGATGTCTCCAAAAGCTATTTTGGAGTAGGTAAGGTCTTGATGTATTTTAACCCAGTTTTCTGGGCACCGGATTATTATGGGGACCACTTCTGATTTTTTGGGTGCAGTGGTGGGCTCTGCTGCTGGAGAGATTTGTGGGGGGGCTAGTCCCAGGTGTTTTTTCACTGACTCCTGTGTTGCCACATTCGTCGTGTGTGGGATATTAGGCCTAGGGCTTGGGGTTTGGGTAATTGGGGGGCTAGCTGTCCTAGGCCTTTTGAGGGTCGGGAATTCCCTGTCGAAAGAAGCTGGCATCTCTGAGTCTGAATTTGTTTCCATATCATCCTCAGTTGGGGGAGCTGCAACTGTGGGGGTTGGTTGTGTTGTGTTAATGTGTGTGTGTGTGTGTTTTCGCTTGTTTTTTCCTGTTTTTGTTTTATTTCTGTCAATGTTTCCATTAGTACGTCATGATATTTGTCTTGGTTTGTTTGTACGTGTCTCATTGTTGACGTTGCTTTTTCTAGTTCGTTTTTAAGTTGAGCTACTTGTTCTATTAAAGTACAGTTTTCGTCTTGTAAGTCTTTGTTTTGAGATTCAAGTTTTCTTATGTATTTTTGTAATTTCTCCATTTGTTCGTCGTTTGTTTGTCGGTTAATTTCTAGAGTTTTGTTTTGTGTAGTGTGTTGTTTTGTTTGTGTATGTAAAATACTTACAGCCGCCTGCCTGGGGTCACTATTTCTTCTGATATTGTTTCTCCTTTTCTTCTCTTTTTCCAGTTCAGCTAAGGTGAACTCTTTTCCACTTTTGTTTTCCATTGTTCTCTTTGTCGTTGTTTTTCTCTGCTGTTGCACTTTTTGTTGGTGTTGAAACCAACTTTCCGAGGTACATGCACCCTTGCGGGTAGGACTTACTTGAAAAGTTGGGGTCCTTCACTACGACAAACGATATTTCTTTCAAGTGGGATAATTCCCTAACGATTTTTCTTTTATAAATATTGCAGATGCAATGATGCACATTACATCTGCTGTCGTAGTGTTGGATACGCACTGGCACTCACTCTCGTTTGGTTTCGCTACGGAACGGTTATACGCACGACTTGTCTCCACGGCGGTCAAAAAGCTTGTATTGTGATATATACATATAGTTCGCGTAGTTTGCTTATATATAGGCGGACCAGCTCCCTTAACAAGCCCCGCCCACCGTGTCCCAGCACTGTGATTGGCCGGGCTTTTAGCAGATCGCACATGTAGCCTGGCGGCTCATGTGTTTCTGTTCTCCTAATACTTGAAATGAAAGACAGTTAAGAAATTTAGTTTAGAAAGTTAATTTTGAAAGTAAATCGAAAAGTTATTATTTTATTGATGCTGTTTAAGAAAATGGGACTATGGTGGCATGAGTTGCTTGTAGTATAGTGATATCGTCCGGTATATTGTGCCGTGTGTAGTAGGATTTTCCGGGTTATACCGGGAATTACCTAAGTTCGCTGTCAGCGGCGATCCTGCCACTTGTTTCTCAAAAAATCTGCACGCGAGGCCATCGATGTACTCTTCGATGTATTCCATCTGTGCCCACGCGTGCAGATCCTCGATCCTGATTCGGTCAAGTCCCGTAACTAAAAAAGCACCCCTTAGGTAATGATTTTGCAGGATTTGAATCTTTTTTATGTGCGTTTTAGCTATGGAGCACCAGACTGGGGCGCCGTATAGGAGAGCTGGTCTGACGATTGCGCGATAAAGTATAAGCTTATTCCCTGGGCTAAGAAAAGATCTGGGAGTAAGAAGGGTGTTAAGGCCATTTTTTATTGCAGCATTTTTTGCCAAAATGGCGTTTACATGCTTACTAAAATTAAGTTTATCATCAAAGATGATGCCCAGGTATTTTACTCTATTTTTAGGGAGTATAGGAATGTTACCAATGACTAGAGGAGTAACATTTATATCCTTACGCTTTCTAGTGATAACGATTAGCTCCGTCTTGGCCGCATTAAGTGCTATCTTCCACCGTTCATAAAACGGGGAGAGGATGTTTATATGTACCTGTAAGTATGATTTTGCCACCTCTGATTGAGGATGTTGGGAATAAATCGCAGTATCATCTGCGAAAAGGGCTTTACGGGTGTTGGGATGTGACGGGATATCTGCTATAAAAAGGTTGAATAATAGCGGTGATTATAGGTTTGTTCGAGCATGAAATTTCGGACGGTTTGAAGCCAGCGGAGTTTGCGCATAGCAATAAAAGCGACGCTTATATCGTTATGCGCAAACTCGGCTGGCTTCAAACCGTCCGAAATTTCATGCTAGAACAAACCTAATACAGTACCCTGTAGCACCCCCGCGAGCAGTAATCTACTTGTGGAGGTTTTGTGGCCAATTCGGGTGGTGAAGGAGCGTCCGGCCAAGTATGACGCAATGAGCGCCGTCCAGTACAGTGGCATACTGTAAGTCGCCAGTAGTTTGAACAGCAGCCCATCATGCCAAACCCGGTCGAACGCTTTTTCGATATCTAACAATAGAAGGGTTGTAGATACCCTTTTATTGAATCATTCATATATGTCTGAGGCGATTTTCGCGGCCAACATGACTGTTCCATGCCGACCGCGGAAACCGAATTGCTCCTGGGGGAGAATATGAAGCCTTTGGACTTTTTTATTAACCCTCGGTAAGATTAGCCTTTCAGCCACCTTGCCGAGGGTGTTCAAGAGTGAAATTGGTCTATAAGACGCCGGTAGTGACGGATCTTTCCCGGGTTTCGCGAAGTGTATCACGCACGCTATTTTCCCGGATTGAGGGAAATGTTGCAGCCGAATAGCCGCATTAACTATATGCATATACTGGATGATGGTTTTTCTAGGTAGATTTTTCAGGACGTTGTTCGGAATGTTGTCCGGGCCGGGCGCTTTGTTTCTCGGAAGACGACAAAGGGCTTCGCGGATTTCCGCCGGAATGACTCTCAGCATATCAAGTACTGACGTAGGAATGGGATATTTAGACTGTCTGAATGTGGTTGCAGTTTGAGTGCAACGCTCCTGCTCAAGCAGGGTGTCAGGCGCCGCCCTGTAGACACTCTCCAGGTAGTCCGCGAAGACTTCCGCTTTTCCCTGATCATCGGCGATTTCAACGCCGCGATGTTGTATTTCAGGGATTCGCGTCACGCCTCCGCGGACTCGCCTGGCGAGCTTCCAGAGTGAGCTATCATCCCTGCTTATGGTGTTTATGTAATTAAGCCATGTTTGATTACAATAGTCGCGAATTTTTATCCGTATCTCCTCCGTCAGCGCATTGATGCGAGCGGATCCCATTTGTGTCCGATTCCTCTGCCATCTTCGTCGAAATCGGTTTCTAAAGGTTATTAGACTAAGGATATGTTCAGGAAGGGATTCTATGCTAGGGCGCACTACTACCCTAGTACATAAGGCATCACGGATGCGCTGGATATTTGACGTGAGAGTTTCTACCTCGTTTTCTAAATCTTGGACAGTCTCCAGCCGCTCGGGGACAACAGTGATCTCATTAAGCTGCTCTCGGAACACCCTCCAATCAACCCCCCTATACGAAACGACGGTGTCGTTTGTCACAGGGACCCTGCAGTATATGCTGATCTTGATCGGAAGGTGATCCGAATTTAGGGCATTAAGCTCTTGCAGCTGAGACGTCCTTATTGCCCCGCGAGTGATTGCGATGTCCAGGAACGAGGCATTGCGGACATATGTGGGATTAGGCGTACGATGATAGGACATTTCCAGGTTGTTGTCAATGATTCTCTTAAATAGAATCCCTCTGCCGTTTGTCGTGCCGCCCCATTCAACATGGGAAGCGTTGAAATCGCCTATAAGCAATGATACACGATTCTGTGGAAGCAAAGCTAAAAGATCAGGTGTAGTAAGGCGAAGACGCGGGGGAGCGTAGCCACCGCATATACGTAGGCCGCTCGTCGTCTCAATACAGACGTGTTCTATGGCGGTCCGAATATTTCGTATTCTTTTATATTGGAGCGACCTATGTAAGAGGCATGCCACGCCCCCGCCGCGTCTTTCTAGCCTATCAGAACGTTCGACGTTATATCCCCGTACCTTCAGTACGAAGTCAGGGGACAAGTTCGTTTCTACGAGAAATACAACCTGGAAATTGGATGTATACATAAAGATGCGGAATTCGCCTAGCTTTTGTCTAACACCATTGCAGTTCCAGCATGCAACGAGCAACATTTATATGTTATACTTTGTATATTCTGTGGTAAAAAAGCGTAAAGACGCCTGTATAATTTTGGCTTTATCACCGTTACATGCCTCGAGCATGTCAGAATATTTTTCTAAAGCAAGGTACAACTGATCGAGGTGTACTAAGCTATTAATTTTATGAACTACGTTATTGAGATCGGACATTACATGAGAAATATTTGCAGTATCTAAGTTATTATTAGTGTTATTTTTACCGCTAGCAGAACCACTAACCTGTACATTTGTATTAGACGTGGAGGATTGGTTTCCGCCGTGTTGTGGTTGCTGTTGTCGGCCTCTGAGAGCGGGAAACTGTCTGCTATACTCGCTCCTGCGTTGGCCATTGTTTAGGCCTTGGCCACTATGACCGTCTGCATTTCTTCCGGTGTTAGGGTCCCTCCACGCTGGATTTGGAGGGGGCGGCGCAGGACGATATGCTTGCTTTGTTTGCTTAGGCTTAGTTGAGGTTTGAATAATGTTTAATTTATAAATATAAACAGGGCAAGCTTCGTCTATGGAACGATGCGGTCCTTTGCAATTTACACATTTTAAATTATCGGAATTACACGTGATAATTTCATGAGGTACCGCGCATTTGCTGCAGGCTGCAGCTCGATTACAATAGGTTCTAGCATGTCCGAATTGTTGGCACTTCTTGCATTGTAAAACGGGCTTGCTAGATCGCCGGATTTCCCAACTGACACGTACTGCCATTATAGTTTTAATGTCCTGATTTAGTCGCCTTACAGTATAATTTGTTCCTAGAATTACGAGGAACATTGGTACACGAGTTTTTCTCATATCATAGATTGACTTAGGTGTGATGTCGTATTCTTCTTTAAGTGCTTCGGTTATGTCCTTCGGTGTTATATCTCCATCAAGACCGCGGAGCACGAAGGCTCTGGTCTTTTCTTGCGACTCCGCGTACGTATGGTACTCGGTCTTTTTAAGATCGAGCGTTCTTTTTAATGTATGCATATCGAAGGCATTCTCGCAATATACGATCACAGAATTCTTGGTATATTTAAGTTGATATTTCTTGATCCTCATTTCTTTAAGGTCCTCCCTTAGTTGGCGGTGGTCGGAGGGCCTGCCTTTTATTACTACAGGGGGTGGCGGTTGAATTTTGGCTTTTGCCGGTGTCTTTTTGGTTGGCGCGGCTTTTTGCCTTACCCTGGTTGAGGCGGTGGTTGAGGCAACGCTAACTGCGTCATCGTCGCCCTCCGTTTCAAGGTCTTGTAGGGGTTGAAACTGATTTTTAGTATTGACAGGGGGTTGTCCCATGTCGAGGGTCACTATGTTGAAGTTCCTTTTGAAAGGTATTTGCTTAAAAGGCACTTTAAAGGGCTCAGTATTATTTCCGGGTATCAGGGGGTCAGCATTTCTAGGAGGTGGCGGCGCCATAAAAGTATCGTCGCTCTTTTGGCTTACGTTCGCTGTTACTAGCGGCTCTGATTCGACAGCAGTTTCTTGCTCTTCCGGAGTTTTTGTGCTGGTCTTGACCTTTTCGACCTTGAGTTTTTTCGATGATTCTGCACCTTGAAGGCTTGTTGGGCTCGCCTTCTTCTTTCCGGTATCGATTTTTGCGGTGGTATTATATTTAATCCTCGTAGGATGTGCATCTCTCATATGCTGACGAATTGCTGTAATTATGCGAAATAATTCGCTTTGAGGTAGTTCTGCAGCGTTATCCAGTTTCTCTTTGTCGAGGCGACATTGTACGCATATTTCGGCGTAGCTACTGGAGCGAGATTTAGTTCTCTTGACTGTTAAATCTGAATATCTGCGGTCGGAGTTGGACTCCATCGATACGTTCGACAAAGTGTCGTCGTCTTCAGTATAATCGCCCATTATGGGGGCAAAAGCCGGGGATCCGTCCCCGGAAACTAAGAAAATGCAACAATTAAGTGTTATATGGCTTTTACTGGTTATTATTACAGTAAGAAGCAAGCCTAAAACGATAGAATATGATCGTACGATCGTGATCGAGTAAAATCCGCAGTACCAAGCACTAGTGATACCAGCTAGTCCGACTAGGTACGCGACCAAAATCGGAGTCCTGTTATAAGGTAATTGATCATATCCTGTTCAATTAGAATGGGTTTTTCAGCAGAAATTTTTCGTATAGCTGCTAAATGTGGGTCAGGAGTAATAATTAACACATTCATTAGGTCATGGTTTGCCTTGACGCGTGAACTTTTTCTGCAATGATGCAATCGGTTGTACCTTATTTCTTTATGCCTGGCCTCGAGTGCATCTTCAGACAATTGACCAATCGACATATGAAATGAAGAAATAATGTCAGGCCCATGAAGGAGCAATTTATGTATACTGCTTGGCATGTAATACCAAGGATATAAATGTATATACATGTCAAAAGTCTCACTGCACAAATCCCTAAACTTATTCACATTTGTTTGCTTTCCACTAGCTAGCTAAAAGCCAGTAATTGCAACACTCATGAGGATTGTTGAAAAACCTTCTTGCGGTATTTCCATCGTTAGTGTTTCCAAAAGATTGTTTTGGTTTATCAATTATTAAACCCATTCTTTGCTCAAAATCTTTTTGAATTTGATGTTTACGTGCATCAAGTAAGTTGTATTCAACAGGCATTCGAAACTTCTTATCCGGAGGTGAAGAGTTGACAAACTAAACCTGTAATTTCCTGGCTTTGAAGGTTTTTCAGCAACCCTCTTAGAGTTCATTTCTGATGGGCTTGCACCACATATAAAACATTTTTGGTTAGAATTAGTTTCTGACAAGGTGTTGCAGATGCTGCCGTCAACCATGGTAAATAATAAAAGATATGATATGGTTATTTCTAAATTCTCTAACGTTAATTTATAGGGAACTAACTGGTTAATAGTATCGACCATTTTGGCCTCCTCATACTTAACTAATTGAGCGTTTTCTTTATAGTAAAGAAATTTTACTGGCCGACAATAGAGGGTTGATGAGGGTCGTGGGTTTTCCCAGTAGGTTTTACAATTTTCTTTGTCAACAAGCCTTAAGGGCACTAAAGCTATAAAAAATAAAAACTCGTCGGTTCCATGTTCTTCTGTTTCAAATACTTGCTTATAACAACTATGTCCTTCACTGCCGTCCATTCCCCACTTACACTACAAAGTTAAGTTTGATGACAATCCATCCTTGTTTGTCTTTACAATACTATCAACAGTTTTGTTCAGTAAATTTGTAAATTTAATTCAACTCTGGATTCAGATATTATATTAGGCCCAATGAGATACGATTTTTTTACTGATTGCAACTTATAATAACTTGGTACGAAATCTTTGTGATATTTATTAATAACAGCTCTTAAATTATTGTATTGATCCTTGGTAAGGTTCAAATCTAAAAATAAACTTAAAGCCTCCTCATCTGGCAACACAACGTTTGAATAGCAAATATTTAATCTGCCTGTTTGTCCTGCCGCGAAAACAAGTTCTTCTGGGGTCCTTAAGGATAGTAAATCAAATCAAAAACACGGCGCGGCGCCTCTTAGTTTTTTTTCGAGGCTTCAGTAAAACTTTCTGAGGTCGTCCTCGACTACATTGAGGCGGATTAGTCGTTTTAGTTCGTATTACATTTTGAAGTACTTCTGGAAGAGTTGCGTCGGAATCAAGCCAATTATGGTACCGCCTTAAAAATTGTTGTCGGTTGCGGGAAGCAGCTATCCACTTTTTAGCAAATTCTATACTTAAAATCCGAACAAATTCTTTTAGTACGGGTTTGTACCTCTTCATCGCAATCTATTAATCCTAAACGATGCTGAATTTGGTGCATAGTACTAGTAATTTTGTCTTTTTTGTCACAAGAAATCCACATTTCAAAAATATCAACTATTTTAAGAATGGGTGGACATGCTGCAAGAAAAAAAATCGTTTTTCCAAAAATCGCAGGATTTTATTGTTTATTTCGAATAGGTTTTTAATGAACGTATGATATTAGGTGACATATAAAGACATTTTTTTAAATGCTTGCATACAGTTTATAAAGCAAAACAAAATTATTTAGAATATAACCAATTTCGAAAGGTAAAAACATTACACAAAAAATGGCAAATAGTATAAAACGAGTAATTTTGGAAATACATACTTGTATTTGACGATCCATTAGTTTTACACTAATTTATAAAACTATAAATACTTTTTTATTACGCATGCATCATAATCAACGATTATCGCACGCCGTAGCATGCATAAAATGATGTTTATGGTGCGCCTACTTTTTTAAAGGTTGCTATAGAAACATTTGATCACATCAAATGTGACAGATTAATATATTCGTCAATATATCTCTTAACTTTAATATTTAAAACATTTTTGAGATTATGATGCATTCGTAATAAAAAATAGCGTATGATATACGTGTATAAGAGGCCTTTAAGGCCCTTGCGACTTACAAAACACTCCGCTGCGCGTCGTGTTTTGAAATATGTCGCGCGTGCTTTAAAGGCCCTCTTATACACTTATATCATAATATACTATTATATCACCGATTTATTAAACGCAATTTGCGAATTAAATTAATACATTTAACATGCGTCAACTAATCAGAGTTTCCGCACGCGAAATGTCAATATTCAAAGTTTGCTCGATTACCTTTTGTTTCTGCAACGCCTACTTTTCACTTTGCATGGCTTAAATGTGTTGTTTCTTTTTTTTTAATTTCTTCGATATTTGGCCATGGTTCGTCCTAGTGGTGTCAATGCTTCTGCTACGAATAAAAACTTTCGCATACGAATTCTGTTCGAAGGACGTTCAAGAATACCTCTAACGATTCGTATTCGAAAAAGGACTTCGACAAATTATAGAATACGAATTTAATTCAAATGACTTCGAGAATTGAGCCCCTGGAACATGCATTAAAGTTCGTATGCGGTTACGTCACAGCGCAGTGTAGGCTTCGCAGCGCTTGAGTTTCGATTATTCAAATAGTTATATTAGGAAAACGGAATATCCTACTGATATGAAATTTTCAGGATCACATTTTTATAATTATTAGTATCTACTTTGCCTTACTAAAGTCAAACTCGATTTTAAAATTTTAGCAAATGAGCCTATTACCATAATTGTTTTATAAGCCAACAGAATTAATATCGAAATACGATGAAACTATGTATTACACCATTATTCTGAACAACATCCAGCCGTATAATACTAAGAAACACAAAATTTTTGGCAATATTTTTTTTCGACTTATTAATTATTTTTTGATTTTGGGCTTTGGAGGCTATACCGAACAGCATAAAAGTAAAAATTCTCTCTGAAAAGGTAATTAACGTTAATTATTTTGCCCAGTGTGATAATATTTTACTTGATGAAACTGGAGGAAACAACGCTAGAGAAATTAAAATTCTGCAATCAAATATTGAAGAAGGTTTGGGCCAGTCTACTAAGCTATTCGGCGCGTCAGAAAAAGTAAACAACATACTTAATACGATTTTAGCCAATCAAGAGAGAATTATTCAAAATCAAAACTCTATTTTAAAACTACTAGAAACCACTGCAACCAAAGATAATCAGTTACTAATAATTCAGCAACTTGCTAAAGATGAGGTAACCTTAGACATGATGGCAAAAAAACTTAACAAAACTTCTTACACAAACGAATCACCTGAAAATAAAAGTATTAATATTGCCATAGAAGAAATAAAAATAGTAGATGATTTGGAAAAGTTGTTACAAGACAAAGTAACGATCCAAGATTTTTTAGAAACGTTGTTGTTTGTGACCAAAAAGGCAATGGTAACGGTTTAAATAATTGTTATTTACTAGTAGACAGTTTATTTTCGAGGCAATTAATGACCTTCGCTCCTGAACTGGAGGCACTCGGGATAAGAAAAATTTTAAAATTTATAAAAATGTAATAAATTTTATTTTTAAAGTTATTCATTTTTCAAGCACCACATTTACACTACAAGATTGTGAAGAATTCTTCAAGAATGTTATACGAGACTCAACAAGAAGATGCCAAAATAATAATGCTTAGAAATTCAGCTGTAAAACGGATACCCAAAGAACTGGTATATACAAAAGAAAAAAAGTGAGAACAGATGCCGCTGAGGAAAAAGGTGAATAATATTTAATTGAGCAGACAGAATGAAAAGATGAAGAACAATCTGATGAAGAAGAAGAAGAGATGCATGATGATGGAAATGAGGCGGATGTTGAAGAAAGTATATTCAACTAGTTTAACATTTATTTTCATGTGTTTTGCGGAGTTCCTTTTTATTTTTACTATTTCTATGGTACCTTTTAGGAGTTACCTATACCTCATAGATAAAATGTTTATTTACTAGTTTTTAACTACGAGCGGAGGGCCATGCGTGAAGTGAAATATTATACTTTTACATTCTAAAATAGTAAACAAACGCTCAATATACTACGGTATACTACACACTATACGTGAAATTTTGCATAGTTCATAGTTTCATCATTAATTGCCATAAATGGGTGTACAGGGTTTTCCCGTATATTTTTACACCCCACCTAGAGAGTTTATTTGAAAAGATATCAAAATACGGTAAATACAAAAGTTTTATATTTTCTTATGAACTTTAAGAAATTGTTAATCAAAATGTCAAAAAAAATTGGCAAATGTCAAATTTTGACAGGTTGATATATTTTTTAAATGGATCACCCTATATATATTATTTTAAATTTTGATAGATCTCTTCTTTCTGATTTCAAATATATATATATGTTTTTTTAAAAAAAAATCGTTTAAATATTCTAAAGTTTACTGTAGTAAGTTAGCCATGATAAAAAAACAATTGCAACAAATCAATAAAAGAGAAGAGACGCCATTTTGTCCCAATCGATATAATTTTAACCATATAATAAGAACACTAGGAATGATTTTAGAGTTTGAATATTATTCTAATATTTTTATTTTCAAAAAATAGTATTGAGCTATTTAGTTATCGTTTTCTACATAGCCCCCTTGATTTAAAATACACCTCTGAATTATTCTAATAAATTTTCGGTGGATGGCATGGAAGGTAAAGTCGTGGAAATCTCTATTTAATTCGGCGATGGTGTTTTGAATCCTTTCTTCTAAAATGCTTATGGTCCTTGGTTTGTTGTAATAAATTTTGTTCTTCAAATAGCCCCACAAGAAAAAATCAAGTGGGGAGATATCAGGACTATTTGCTGGCCATCTTAAGAGTCCGTGTCTTTCTATCCACAAAAAACGTTTATTTAAAAAAATTGTGACTGGTAGGACATTGTGGGGAGGGGCTCCGTCCTGTTGCCATATCAAATTAATGTAATCATTTACTGGGAGTTGCTCTAAATGATGTTCAACTTCATTTTGTAGCATATCAAGATATTTTTGCCCTGTTAAATTACCCTGAAGGAATATAGGGCCAATAACTTTGTTGTTAAGGAGACCACACCAAACATGTAGAGATCTTCTTCCTTGGATTTTGACCGCCTGTATTGCATGTGGGTTTTGCCTGGCCCAAAAATGTTTATTTTTTCGGTTGAATATTCCCGCTGTGAGTGGTGAAGGTGGCCTCGTCGGTAAAAATTATATTTGATAAAATAAGTGGGTTCCCTAATATTCTTCTCTGTATTTCTTCACAGAAGTGTAATCGATTAATTTTATTTTCATCAGTTAAATCTTGAACAGGCAAAAACTTGTAGGGCTTATATTTATAATATTTTAATACTGAATGGATTTTATGCCACGACTTATTAAAAAAAGTGAAGCATCAGGAATTGACCGCTCAGGATTTTCTGAAAGACACGGAAACCAAATTCAGTAAAACAATAGGATAATGTAAAAAGTAAAAATACCTTCAAAATATAATAAAATATTTAAGTCTTCCTCAGCGTTCCTTTCTACCGTCCGTGTTTTTCGTTTTAGTGTCTTTCTTTGATTAAATAATTTTACCACATTTAATATTGTCTGGCGAATTGCTAGTCTTCTATGTGGAAACTGCCTATTATAATCATTGCAGGCTCTGGATGCACTTTCGCCGTTTAAATAAAATAATTGAACCATATTTAGTTTTTCTTCTTCTGAATACCCCATCTTATGGTCGTCATAGATAAGTAAAATACTTTATTAATTTGCCAAGATGACCAGTTAAAGACGAACGTTGGCGTCGCGTCGTTTGTTGATTCATTGCAATTGCTTCTTTATCATGGCTAGCTAATATTATGTTTTAAAGGCGATTTTAACGGATCGTTACTTAAAAACTTTGGACGCATATATCTCGAAAACTACTAAACGGAATGTTATAAACATATATATATTTAAAATCAGAAAGAAGAGATCTATAAAAATTTTAAATAATATACAGGGTGTTCCATTTAAAAAAAATATTAACCTGTCAAAATTTGACATTTGCCAAATTTTTTTGACATTTTGATTAACAATTTCTTAAAGTTCATAAAAAAATATAAACCTTCTGTATTTACTTTATTTTGATATCTCTTCAAATAAACTCTCTAGGTGGGGTGTAAAAATATACGGGAAAACCCTGTACACGTATAGTCTTGTTACCTAATGCATAGTGCTCATTTAGTTACGTTCTTCACGGGCGAAACAACGTGTGCTCTAAGCAGTATTTCCTGATTGTGAAATCTTTAGCGTATGCATTTTATTAACCTGGCTAAAGTGGCACGTATAAGGTTACATCAGATAACTATAGAAAAGCCAACAGAAACAAAAAAACAACTGGTTCCTAATTTTCTAATTACATTTTTTAATATAAGTGAAAATGAGCAATCTACCAAGGCGCTAGTAGATTTCATTAAAAATGCCCTTTTCACACCCTATGTTAAATATGGCAGAGCGTGGATCGTAAGAACGATAATTAAAAAAAAAATACGGTAAATGGCTCAACAGCCTATTGAATTTCCGGAAATGGTTCTCCGATGCCATCCCTCAGTTCCTGAAGCATCTACCTTTGGCATCGGTAAGCAACAACCATTTAATTTTTATATATAGTAAGATATTGTTGCTTAAAATATTTTTCTGTGATACAGTTATAACTAAAAAACTGTTTCAGTACGTTCGGTAACGTAGTTAGAGTGAAGGATAGGGAGTTTCGTCCTGTAATTAACTAATCACAAGTGACATTTTCGAATAGTTATTTTAACATAAGATATCAGAAAGTTGTGATTTCAAGTGGCCGCCCAGCGAAACACTTCGATGAAAGTTCTGAAGTAACAAAACGCCGAAAACCTCAGAACTAAGAAGAGGAAAAACCAACATCAGAACTAGCATACGCTACAGCTATGAAGTTTAAGAGAAGAGGGCGATATAGATGCAGCCAAATTGTTTAAAGAAGCTACAACTACAGCTCCAACAAGAGCACGAAAATTTTGGAACTTGCGAAGTCCTCTGCAGTCAAGTTATTCGGAGGAGGAAGCCTTGTCGCATATAATTCATTTTAACTTAACGATTCGTATGAAGTATTAAGACGAAATGCAAAAGAGCATGGGCATAATTTATATCCGGCGTACTACGAAGTATGAGAAGCAAAGAAAGCTTTATATCTGACTGAACTAATAATTTTCAAAATGAAATGCTGGGTACACTAATAACATTATTGAATAACACGTGCGAAACCATTATTAAAGGTCTGGCCACACATCGACGAGATGAGCACGTAACGAGTATCGCACCAAACACGCACAACGTTCGTTTTTTAGTAATTCTACAGATTTTAATGCGTTTGGCCACACTTCAACGACGCGTGTGCAAGACGAACACTATAACCGTAGCTCGGCAACGACAACGAACGAGACAACGAGTTCGTTTTATATTTCACGCGGAATCACGCGCCAGTGTCGTAAGAGATTCTGCTCTAGCCACTGTCTAGTACCCGAATTTTCATGATATTATTTAAGTAAGTTCGGTTTAATTAAATATTCCAGAATGAATATCGAAAGGTTGTTAGAAGAACTGAGGAAGTACCCTACATTATATGATCTGAGAGACGAAAAATACAAAAATACGGAGCGTCGAGAGAGAATTTGGCGTAAAATAGCTGAAGATATGCAAATAAAAGGTAAGGATTTAAATAAATTTAGTGATATCAAATGAGAATATCTCTCAAATATAAACTATTGGATAAAATAATGCGTTAACAATTTTTTTATTAAATTAATATTAATCCCCCTCAAAAGAAGAAAAGTATAAAAAGATTTTTGATAAAAAAACTGACTTAATTCAGCTATTGAATAATCCTTGACTATCAAATAATAATCCAGCAGAATTTATCCGATACTTCCCATCGCTAAATAAACCAAATTACAAATACACGATGTAGTAGGTTGATATGGTATGCAATTATTGTATATGGCATGACATGATGCTTTGCGAATGCGGCTTCTTGGTACACGCACAAATGATTACTAAATATGCTATGCTGGTAGCATAAGTAAGCTGAAATCCGCGTAGGGGATATAGCCTTTGTGAGAACCTGAGTATATTGGCAGACTAGTGTCGTTTAATCCTTATATGAGAATAAGGCCTGAGTATTTATGCAGACTAGTGCAGAGTAATCCTTATATTAGAATAAGGCAAGACTATAGCAACCCAGTGGTATACTCGTGATAGAGAATGTTGAAAACCCATGGGCAAGACCATTGGGGAAAACTGTACAACGGTGGTACAGCCTCTGGAATTAGAGAGATCAGTGGGTCTCAATAATGGCAGTCAGGATGCCGATAAATACCTTTTTGTATGCTTAGAACTAGAGAGATCAGTGGGTCTCAATAATGGAAGTCAGGATGCCGATAAATACCTTTTTGTAGGCTTAGAACTAGAGAGATGAATGGGTATCAATAATGGCAGTCAGGATGCCGATAAATACCTTTTTGTAGGCTTAGAACTAGAGAGATCAGTGGGTCTCAATAATGGCAGTCAGGATGCCGATAAATACCTTTTTGTAGGCTTGATATGAAGATGACTATGGCTGGATATCACTATGTCACATAAGTAAAGAATTAGAGAGATTATGAGGTCTAAAAACATGAAAACTGGCCGACATGGCGGCTTGACGCCATGTCGGCGGGAACAGCGCCTTTAGAGCGAGTTACATGGTGAAGAGTCGAGATGCAACCTTATATTACTGAATTCTAGAATCTAGAACGTGACTAGATCAACTCGAAGTTGTCACCGCCCCTTCTGGTGGGAGAAGATGCATCGCTTCGGGCTTGGAAAGGGCAATAATGTAAATACAGCACTGATGAAACATTTCCAATGCCTGCCTCGGAAGGACAGTATCATGTTTAAGCTTAAACAACTTTCATTCGAATTTCCAACCCAGAGATACTTCTTTTAAGGCTGATCTTCATATATAGGACTGTGGACCGACTGTGCGCCTACCATGCTGCGGCCTTCGCGGATCTTCTACATTTTCACAATAGGACTGGACGATCGCAACACGGTCGTAGCACAGTCCTATATGTGTAAATGTAAATAAGGGCTTCAGTGCGTTTTATATGGAACATTTTTTGATTTACAATGAAATCGACACGGTAGATGCACAGTCGCTACACAGTCCTATATATGAAAATCAGCCTTTAATCGACACAGGATCACAAACGTCACTTCTACGCCCTTCAATAGCCGAACAATACTTCCCTGATAATGTTAGAGCATCCAAAAGTACTTTACAAACATGTGCCGGTTCCCGTGAGGCGACACACAACGTTCATGTCAATCTTTTAACCCCTAGAATTCACCCTCTTCTCTTTCCACGACTATTTCGAATGCATTCTCGGCATTCGAGACCTACAAAAATATTGATTTAACTAATCATTGCTTATATAACAACTATACACGGATCCCTCTACCTTTTCGCGACGACTTTACCTTTCAAAAAATTGAGATTTCCCCCATGACAAAGCAGAAAATTGACTCTTAAAACCGATCTCCCAGAAGATTTCGAAGGGATTTGGTCCTCCTATGACAACGGTCAAATAGAAATCGACCCCACCTTAATCAAAGTTCGAAATGGTTAACTCGAAATAGAAATAGGCAACTACTCGTCAAAACCCTACCTGGAAGCCATAGATGTGAAAAGCACTAGAGAAATCGTAAAACCATTTGATCACCAAAATTACGAAGTATTAGACTTAAACTAGGCATGACATGAATTCCATTTCATCGATCAGTGTGACGATAACAATAAAATAAATGATGCCTTTTCACTGATCAGACAGACATGAACACCTAAATGCAGAAGAAAGACTAGCTCCTGAAAAAATCATAAGAGCATACCCTAAAGTATTGCATAAACCGGGCGACAAACTTACATTTAGTAATACGGTCAAGCACAAGACAACGGAGAAATACCTGTCCATACAAAAACATATAGGTACCCATACGTGCATAAAGAAGAGGTAAAACGGCAAATCGAAGAGATGCTCGACAACAATATTATAAGATCTTCGAATTCCCCCTGGAGTAGCCCTGTATGGATAGTTCCAAAAAAGGCCGACGCTTTTGGAAAAAGAAAATGGCGCATGGTAATCGACTACAGGAAAATTAATGAAAAAACCATCGATGCATACTTGATAAACTCGGGCGA
>JAEQML010062875.1:0-23809 GCA_016904865.1 Pissodes strobi | reverse complement strand
AGATAAGAACTGAACGATTAGGTTTTACACTTTTACGAGCAAACTCAAATAAATTCTTAATATTCTTCTCAGTGTCGCCCACATAGGCTGACATTAAGTTGGCACTATTCACTTCGATAAATAGTAAATTATACGATTTGGTTATTGATGCGGCCATCCAGTTCCGGGCGGCCCAAACATCATTAAGTTAATCGTATTATTTGATGCGAATAAACTGACGATCAAGTCACGAACCTCTTCTTGACCGTGCAAATTCCACAAACTGGGTGCTTTAATGTCATTCGGTTCCCGAACCGAAAACGCGGCATCGTTCTTATCCTTGTCCCCTTCCTTTGCTTCTGGCATATCGTTGATAGCTTTGTCTATGTACTCTTTGTAGCTTTTAAAGGACACATATGTCGGGGCCAGTTGCGTTACGCTATTGTTTTGTATTGTTCGAGAAATCAGCCAGCCAGTTAGTGCTTTAACTTTCGTTGCCACCACCTCTTCTCGAGGATCTACGTTTGCGTACGCCACGAGTACGCTGGCAGCTTCTCGCCATTTAAGGGCCGAATCTGCATACAATCCTTCATTTTCAAGCTGAACGGCTTCCTTTGATAACGTTAAAACATGTTCTAATTCCATAGTCATGTCCACGTTCATCGACGAATCACTATTGGAAGATGCCATTTGTGGCAGTCAGTTAAATCTTACTATTGTAGCGTACGCGCTACCAGGTGATATTTGTTGTACGTGCAATTGCCCAATAGATGCACTATTTAAATCCTCAAGGGAAACACATATCGAGTGTATTCCAAGTGAATATGTGCACGCGCCACGAAATGGGTATCAAGAACTGCTGGAGTTCGCAAGATACGATAATGTTGAAGCATGTTTTCCGGTGAACGCGTTCATGGGACGTCAAGAGATTTGCCAGATTTGTTTGCGATTTGCCGGACGAATTGCAATCATCGACAAGTCAGACATAGGAGTGGAGTACAGCTGATGAGATGAAGAGATATTAACAAAATTAATCAAGAGTGAATGTGCCCTCGCACACTGTTGTCGCAATTTGAAAATTACCATTTTGGAAAACAGTTGCACAACAAAAAACAGAAAAGTTAAACTTCTGGGCCGCCGCCCTGTCCGAGACGTGGTTTATTTTGCCAACACATTTGATCCTAATGAATTCTAACGAATCTAGAAAACAATGCCTGAACCGATACAATCGAAATGTAAAACTATTGTCGCCGAGTTTGCGTCACTGTGTGGCTTTATTCGAATCTTTGTTTATATAGGGAATAGTTATTCAACCTCGAACTGAAAAAAGGCCTCATCGCTAGATGGCGTCCGGCATGAAATGTGCCCATTCATAAATTTCAAGAAATTACTACGGGTCCTACGAGAGACGTTGCAAGGAGGGAGTTCCTACATTTCTATTGGTGCAATCCCAAGGGCTGTTACCTGGCGGCGCGAAGTGGAGCCGCGTGGACGAGTGTTCTAATTCCGTATATCTCAATGTTTATTTTTATATTTTCCGCCATTGTTCAAGTTGAAGAAGCTTTACTGTGTAAAATGTTTGTGTTTGGGTTGTGATGATTAATTTTGGGCTGAGTAAATTGCGATTATCTATCTACGTTTTTTTTTTCTAGGTAAGTACAAAAGTACCTACTTCCTTTGTTTTGTAGTTTTTGTCGGAAATCAGAATATTGCAATAGCAGTTTCGAAGTTTAATAAACAGAACAGGTTTAATTAAATACGATGAACATGTTTATAATAATCATATATATGTAGATAGAGATAGGGTAAATCTTTACATCTACTTTTTTATATCCATCAGTATGCTTTCTCATAATATTAACGTTTATTTTGTACGTAAGCACATATACACAGATGTTGCACGTCTAGGTGTCTATGAACAGTTTTGAATAGTTAATTAATTGATTGATAGGCATGTATAAGGAAGGATGACAAATGTATGGAATGAATATTGAATTTAATTAATAGCATATTATGATATAAGTGTATAAGAGCACTTTTAAAGCACGCGCGTTTAGATTTCTTTAAATTTACTTTTTTGGGTTGTTCCACATTTGTATTTTTTTAATTGTTTCAGTTTTTGACAAACAAATTCTTTACAAACTAATTCAAAATTACATTAGATTTTAATTTGTTTCAGATAACGTCTATTTTGAGAGCATCAATTTGTAAAGGAACATCCCCTGGGCGAGAAAGCTTTCTTTGATCGCTGTGCCTACAAAGTATGTCTTCGTCATTGGTGCCAAATATTTTCCCATTAAATGTGGTTCAAGAAATCTGAGCAGTTAAATTTTTAAAGACTGCTTTTTGTGTACTTGGGTACACAAAAAGCCTTCACCTGATCAATACATCCCTTACAATAGGAAGAGTTCCAAAGGCAATTAAGACCATTGTTATTGTGCCTATCCCGAAAGTGCCTAGACCAAATAAACCAGAAGAATATATTGACCCATTAATTTATTATCGGTAATAGACAAAATTCTAGAAATTGTGGTATGCACAACTGCGACAGTTTCTAGAGGTAAACAAATTGTTATTTAAAGGTCAGTCGGGTTTTTGGGAAAAACATTCGTGCGAGTCAGCATTACAGTATGTGTGTTCGAAATGGTGTTCATATGTTCATGATTGAAATGTTGTTCTGAGCATTTTCATTGACCTTCAGCGTGCGTTTGAGACCATCAGTAGGAGAAGACTTATCCACAAACTACAGGCCTACGGAATTACAAACAGTGCACTTATCACCTGGAGGATCGCTCCCATGTGACTAGAGTGAATAATGTATCCTCAAATCCGTTTGATAGTGAGATAGAGGTGCCGCAGGGCAGTGTTCTGAGCCCCCTTTTGTTTGTGCTATATGTCAATGACCTAGACCGAGTTTTAAATGATATGTTTCTAAGTTTGTTTGTGGACGATATGTTGTACTGTGTTTGCGGGAAGGATTTTAATCAGGTAGTAGATACTATGAAATCAAAACTTGACATCCTTTATGACTCGTTGTGTGTAAATACGCTTAGGTTAAAAAAAGAGACAAAGTACATGGTTTTTTGGCTCTAAGCAGAATTGTACTAGATTTCTAGAAAATAATGATTGGATTAAGATAGATATCTAATAGCCTATTTGAAAATGCATCTAGTAATATTTAGGGGTAGTCTTGAATTCTCAGCTTAATTTTTCGTTACATGTAGATCATATTAGAAAAAAAATTGGAAATTTTTAGGAGAATAGCTGAGATTCTTAGTTACTGGAGTCGTGTTCTTATATATAATACCATTATATATCCGCATTTCAATTACTGTTTTTCATTGTTGATATCAGGTAAAAAGGCTGATACGAAATAAAGCTATGCGCACTATATTGTTCTGTACACGTTATATTCCCATTAATTTGATGCTAAAGCCACTTAGATGGCTTTCAATACAGCAAAGCGTAGAGATGTCCAATGTACTATTTATTTTTAAAGCAAAAAATCAATTATTGCCCGAATAAGCTGGTTTGAAGGTGATTCATGTTTATCCCACTGGGAATTCATAATTAATGTTTTATTAAGGACTTTAATATATAAACAATGTAAGCCATATTCAAAATGCGAATTGACATTATAATTTTTTTATTCACTATCCACTTTTATTCACGGAGTAAAAAACAACATTTTAATATTACTCCAAGAGTTATTTTTAGTTACTTAGTATTCAAAAAAGTTGTTTGCAGTTTTTTTTAACTGGAACATAAAACTTTAAATGTATATTATATAATTGTATTTTTCCAATTTACTACAATTAAGGATTTTTTCACAGTGTAAAAAAGTAATATTTTTCTAGCGAGTTTGAATTTTTTAAATTAAAAAGTAACTTTTATGGACCAATATTGTTTGACAGGAAACATGATTTTGAATATGATTTGACAATTTTAAATATATATACATACATAAATTTTTAAATACTAATAAATGAGATCTGTGAATCATCTTATATTTAAATAAAGATAAAACATTAATCGACGGATTACAATTAATTTATTAGTTGATTCTTATTAAATGGTGATGCTTTTAGGTTGTATCTATGTTAATTTAGTCCAATTACTTTTCGATATTTAAGTAATATTTATAAGTACTTATTTATGGAGTTGTAGTCGATCTAATCTCTTGATACATCAGTTTATCACAATAGCTATATTAACAACTTCTGATTGAAAAATAGCAAAAATAATTATGGTTTCAAATTTCCTTAACTGGTGATTAATTGTAACTTATAATATACAAGAAAGTTATTTTAAGAACATGTATAACTTTACAAGTTTGATAGGCAATAACACAAAACTTTGATATGAAAAAATTTGGCATCTAAGATAAAATAAATGAATTATTTCAAAGGGAAATAATACAAGTGAACATAAAATGATCAGTTGAAAATAAGGGATGAATCAAACCAGAAGTTGCCCGAAACAGCACACTATATATACTTCTTAGTTCTTTAGTTTTAAGAGTTGTATAGGTTGATGTGTTTTATCAATTGAATTGTTTAATTTTCGAGTAAATATAGTTTTACTCGGATGTTGTTTATTTCACTATCCTAAATTCGAATTTTTTCAAAAATTATTTACTTGATTATAGCAAATAAACTACAGTATATATTTTGAAGAGTACATTTATATTAATTTAATTTGATTATGTAATGGCTATAAGCGATTGAAAGTTTTGAATATTGGCTGTTGGCCTGGAGCAATATTATATGTACCGATACATAAATTAGTACTAATATATGCCGAACTCATATTAAATAAAGACTTATCCAAAGTGGTAAGAGTTTTGATTTCAGTTTTTAAACACCTTATTTCTTATCTCCCCCTCTTTTGCAAAAATAATGAAATTTAATAAAATAAAAATATTTAATTTTATTATTAATCTCCAAATAACAAGACATTTAATCAATAATTTGATAAATACATGTTTCTGGTGCATTAAAGCATAAAATTGCAGAAAATGTTTAATTGTCTTCTTTCTATAAAAAGAAAAAGTACATAAAACAACTACTATTGGAACTAAATTTAATTTTTAGCTATATTTCTCTATAAACATTGTAAGTTTAAAAATTGTAATACCTTACTTTTTGACTAATAATAGGAAACGAATAATCAATTTTTATAAATATAATTTTTTTTATAGTTTAATAATATGTTTTTAGTGTTCCTAATTTTGAATGCGTTAAAATATCCAGTTTATATTGTAAAATTTTACTTATATCAAGTCAAAACGTTTTACATTTAGCAAATAGGATTTTATTATTGTTTATTATTTTCCCATTTTTTAATGGCATATGCAAATCTATTTTCTTCGGCTACTGCACCAATTCAATTAGGCCTATATGAATAATAGAAACTAGTAAAGAAATTGACACAAAAATCAATGTGTTAAAAATGCTAAAAACCATTTTCCCAAACAATAAAATAAATTCAATTGAAAAGTCAAGATTGGGGAAGCAGGTATTGGAAATTTCATTCTGTGTGTAAAAATTAAACCGATAAAACCGGTTCTAGCCACTTAGCCTTGGCTGAAGATCATTTCTTGGAAATCTACGGCTCCGCGAATATAATTTTCTATTCCCCTTTCTACCCTTTCTTTTCGTATGTAGGGTAAACATTGCACGTGTTTTCATTCAGAAATGCTGTTTTTGGTGCCAGCCACTGGGGGCAGCACCTCTCCACAGGCCCCGTTGAACGACTATTTTCTTATAAAGATGGACATCGAATTATGTTGCCAGCGAACATATACCATTAGCCATTTACGGCGAGAAAATACTATCTAGAGTCGATGAAAGCGTTCAAGTTTATGTGGCATTCTATAGTGGAAAATTAAAATCGGTGCAATCCCTTCAATATGTTCATCTGAACCATTTAGAGTTGACGAGAAAAAGAAAAATATCCGATAATGAAACCGAACAACAGACTTGTCGCTAAGAACAAACTTATTGCACGGAACTAGAGCTTCCAAAACTGATAAAAAAAATTTAACTGAAGAAGTTTCCCGGAACGACTTGATCAACGAGGAGAACGATGAAGTGTTTCAATTTTTGAACAAAATGGCTCTAGAAGATCGGAAAATTCCCGGTAGTTATTTGGCCAGTTCATTTCAACAACTTTGTGAAACGTCTAGTGCCTACAAATCCGATACCAGTTACCTTTCGAAAGCAGAGATCTACATATTAGAACTGATCAAAAGGTCTCATTTTCAGAAACAAAATTACGCTGACTGGGTATTTGATGTGGTAAACAAGTGGCCACGATTACGGAAAGTGATATTACCGCCGCTAGAACGCAATGGATCGTTTGCAAGGTTTCACGGAATCAGTCTTCATTTTCTAAATATGTTTAGAGTAAACAACAAACTCAACCGACGAAACACTGCAAAAGTCTTAAATTCATTTGCAATATTTGACACCTGCAATCGTTTCATCGTCATGATGGCTGAACAGGGATTTCAATTCTATGTTTCGCTACAGTCAAACAAATTTACCGTTGCACAGCTGTACGAGGATCCACTCAAGTCCTATCTGCGATCTGGATTTAATTCATTTCTGGAAGAGTTCCGTAAGTATGTGCCTAACGATGATTTTTACGAAGATATATTTTATGGTAACAAGTGGAGTTTGTTAAGCAGCTGCAATCTCGACGGAACAAATCGTAATTTCTATTTACTCTCCAAGCGGATAATTTGTGAAAGACTGATCGACGACCAATTACATGTTTATATCAAAGGTGTACAGAGAACGGGGGGATGGATCTTTATCCATGCGACACTTTGTCGACCCATAGACTTTTTCAAACTTGCTTCTGAGCTGAAAATATTGCCGGTGGAAAATAAACGGGTAATTGTTAATGGACGTGTAACGGAAAAATCTGCGGAAGCTGAGAAAGCTACCTGTTCGTTGTGTATCCACCACGATAAAGTTCTCTTTTTGATGGTACGACATTTTCAAATTAAAAACGAGCGAAAAAAAGAAAAGGCATTGGACTTTAAGAGGAACAATTCAAAAGGCTGGTGTCCATGCGACCAGTGTATGCCCTATATGTACGAACAAAAACTTTTAGCTAGTAAACTGCCTTGTATAAAAATCAAATAAACTATTTCTAAAGTCAATACTGTTGTTTATCAATTTCCAGTATACTACCTACCTAGTAGGCTGCCTTGTATAAAAAATTAAATAAACTATTTGTAAAGTCAATATTGTTTATTAATTTCCTATTTATTACTAAACCAAATCATCTACATTTAACCGTAAATGTTGCACAACTTTCAAGTAAGTATCGGGTTCATGTTTATCTGTTCAACCACGTAGAAATCGAAGATTTTTGTAGTTGTCCGTTACGGCAAATTCGAGTAACCCATTGGGCAGGTTTCGGCAATCTCTGTTAATTATCAACTTCAATTTACTGAGCGAACGTTCTAGAGCAGGCAATTCTCCATTCATATGCAAAAGTTCAATCGTTCAATGTTTTTTAATTTTTTGATATTATCTAGTACCGATAGCGAGTAAACCGTCGGTGGACATTCCTGGAATGGAACGAGCGATACTCATCTTGGACAGAGGTTTGCTAACGTACACCTGTCCGATTCGGTCGGGAATTTGCTGCAACCAAAAATTACTGTCTCCAATTGAAATTGGTAGCGTGAGGGGACCGTTCAGAACCATAAAGAAGACTGGAGGCGGAGCTAAAGTTTCGAACGCTGCAGAGCTCATTCAAAATGAATTTGGTCTCTTCCCGCTGCGTCACTACTTCAAACTGCAACACAAAGTGCTGAAACTGTTCGATTCGCAAGTTTGCATTTATCGTATTATTACACATTGCTATCAGTTTACAAGTACATTCGTATTTAATTTTCACATCGTCATGTTCAATGGGTAAAATTGTAAATAATTTCGGTTCTGCACGTGGAACGTACAATGGCCCAAAGTCCAGAGCTTTACGATTTCATAAATTGTCTCTATTACGTTAAAAAATGTCGACAAACCCTGCAAAACCTTTTTACTTTCTGACCATTGTTCCTTTTCCATTTCAAATGAAAAGAAAGGCTCGGCCTGAACGAGTCGCTTGGTCAGGCTAAATCGCCAATTTCCTCGATTGAATCGGTACCGTAAACATGTTACACTATCGATAGGCACATCACGGAGTTGGCTAAAGCTCGGTCCAAATGTAAATAGTTCTATGTCTAGTTGAGGTACTTCGGTTGTTTCTTGAGTAGTTTTCAGAGTCAGTACAATTGGAAATTTTACGTTCACTTCCCAGTTCTTTTTGGGTTAAATAATAAATCAAAAGTACATGTTCCGCGTCACCTCTTTCCCAACCATCAATCCTAGATCGTAATTATGGTCGAAACGTTCAATCCATCCACTTTCGAATTAGCATTGTGTCTAACTACCCTTGGATGTCCACGAAATTTTTTTAAACAACATGTACCAGTCGGATTCGCAAAGTCTAAGAATCCATTGGATTTCTCCTTCCAAGTTTAAGGTAGAGTTCATGTTTGGTGCCCAATCAGTTTCGTTATTGCTAGTGTTCTGTTTTATATTTTGTATGTGGTTGGCACGGTCCATGTTCCAAATGGAAATCAATTCGGTTTGGCTACCCTCACGTGGTATCAGCAGTGATGTCTTTTCCACTTGGACAAGATCGACAAAGTCCAAAGACGTGCACTGATTTTGGTCGCTTTATGGAGAAGAATTCGAGATGCTGATCTAATCACCAAAGTAACTGCAATTATCACCTGCTCTCCACAACAACAAGTACTGACCGAAGAGTAGCTTTACAAAGTGTTCGTTACTTCATACCGTTTGCTTAAATTATTTTTTATTACGCATGCATCATAATCAACTATTATCGCACGCTACAGCGTGCTTAAAATGATGTTTATGATGCGCCTACTTTTTTAAAGGTTGCTATAGAAACATTTGACCATGTCAAATGTGACAGATTAATATATTCGTCAATATATTCCTTAAGTTTAATATTTAAAACATTTTTGAGATTATGATGCATTCGTAATAAAAAATTGCGTATGATATACGTGTATAAGAGGCCTTTACAGCCCTTGCGACTTACAAAACACTCCGCTGCGCGTCATGTTTTGAAATATGTCGCGCGTGCTTTAAATGCCCTCTAATGGTGGCTTCCCACGGCCCGTGATATCACAGGCCGGACCGCGCCAGCTCGGGCCAACAAGCCGTGGGAAGGGTGCCGTCCGAGGTCGCCCGGAAAGATCCGTGATTGCGCGTCCGATCCGCCGCAAGTCGGTAACTTCAAAGGCGCGGCCTGGCCTGATCTGTCGCGACCTGTCGGTGTCTGTTGTTATCTGTGATTCCATTTTAATACGTTCTGCCAAGACTTATAGCTGGACGCCAAATGTCCCAATTTTCAATCAAGAATCAAATTTGCCGCAAAACAAAACGCCCATTGAAAAATGAAATTTAATTTTTTCTACAGCCGCGCGCAAAATAACTAATTACTAAATTGAAATGAAATCGCAAAATCGACGAATGCCGTGGATCCTTATTTTGCGCTCTAGCGCGAACATGGAAAAGAAAATTCTCACTTTTTCCGTCGAGTGTGCTATGAATGGTCATGGAAACCGAAGATAAATAAATGACAGTCGTGCGATTGTTACAGTTTGTTGCTGGCAATCCTGTTCTAAATATGCCCGAAGCCCGAATATAATATGTCAAAACTGACAGTCATTTGCCAATTTCAGAATAAGTATAGAGAAAAATGTGCATTTAATTTTAAAAAATGCGGCTGTAGAAAGAGTTCTGTGTGTTTTTCGAGCGCAAAGTAAGATTGCCGTTTTCGAAAGATTACTGCGCTCCGCTACGCGTCGCGCAGTAACATTCTTTCTCAAGCGGCAATCCATTACTTTGCGCTCTAAATACACAAATAACTATTTAGTTCCAGCACAAATTTAAAAAATATTCTAATGATATTTCAATTTATCGCGTCCATTCCAGCATTCAACGCGGCCACTGAACGCATTTTTTCGCTTTGCGAAAATGCATCGACAGACTCTAGAAACAGGCTTACAGTTGAGCATATTAAAAGTCACAAATAAAAAAAAGTTAATTTTACCTAGACCTGTAGAGAATTTTACAAGCACGCGCTTAGAATATACCATGCTAACTTTGGCAAAAAGCCAAAGCAATGGATTATATTTTTAGTTCCAACACAACAAAATGTTATTTTTTACATTACATAGGAATCAATTTCCGTTGTAACATGTGCTAGCATCTACAGCTCACCACAAAACAAGGTCACGAATCGGCCCGAACGAGTTTCGAAGTCAATTTTAACTTCACGCATGGCCCTCTGCTCGCTTCGGTCGCTCCAGGGCTCAATGAACCAAAACTAACCCAAATTTAGAAAAAAAAACAAATATAACCTTAATATATATTTTTTAAAAAACACCGACTGGAATCGAGCGCAGGACGCCATAATCGGAAACCCAGAACCGTACCACTAGACCACGAACCCGCTTAGAGCCTTTCCGCTAGACCGTATAGACAAGGGTAAAAAGTGACGAAACTCGTTCGGGCCGACTCGTGATCTTGTTTTGTAATAAGCTGTAGATTGCTATTGTAATATGTTATCTAGAATTAGGAGTACTAAGAAGCCGCCTTTTAGTTGTTTCTTAATGTTATGATTGTTATGTTTTCATGTTACATATTATGTAGCTATCTATAAGTACATACTAGGTATATTCTATTCTATATTTGGTTATTTTAAACCTACTGTCAACCAGTCAACCTATCGAAAAGTAAAACGCCGAGTTTCAGGCGACATTTTTAAACGGAACCCTATCTTCAAACTCTTGAAGAACAGGCTCATACAGGCCATGGGAAGACCTCACGCGCGACCAAGCCCGATCCGTGCTTACCTGTGCTTGTCCGCCGCGCGGGTCTCGCCTGTTCTAAGACAGGTCGTGGGAAGCCACTTTTATACACTTATATCATAATATACTATTTTATTACGCATGCATCATAATCAACGATTATCGCACGCTGCAGCGTGCTTAAAATGATGTTTATGATGCGCCTACTTTTTTAAAGGTTGCTATAGAAACATTTGATCATGTCAAATGTGACAGATTAATATATTCGTCAATATTTCCCTTAAGTTTAATATTTAAAACATTTTTGAGATTATGATGCATTCGTAATAAAAAATAGCGTATGCTATACGTGTATAAGAGGCCTTTAAAGCTCTTGCGACTTACAAAACACTCCGCTGCGCGTCGTGTTTTGAAATATGTCGCGCGTGCTTTAAAGGCCCTCTTATACACTTATATCATAATATACTATTTCACCACAAGAAAACTCCGCGCTTTAGGTTTGAAACTGAATAAAGCTGCTTATCCCAAAAGACTGGCTTTGGCCTAGTTATATAGTGAAATGCTTAAATCCCACGATAGAAGGCATCGATTCTAATAGCACATTGAAAATAGACATCGACAACATAGGTCATTCCTTCTTTATGCGCGGTCAAATTGGTTATGAAATCGAAATAAAATCCTATCAATCGACAGATGTATGCGGAAAGTTTGTGGCAATCTACGACTGTTTATCGGATGACAATTTTCCTAACGATAGTTCTTCGAAGGGCAGTTTTTCGAATGGACAATTATTTGAATGGATAATTATTCGAACGGATAGTGTTTCGAAAAGACAAATAGTCGAAAGGACCGTTTTTCGAAAATATTAAATTAGATAAAACAACGATAATTTAACGTAATTTATTAAAATTGTTTATTAAACATATTATTTACATATAATTATTAGGGTTTTGCATGGCCCTCCGCTCGCTACGGGGGCTCGATCCACAAGAACTAATCAAGTGCTAACCAAAACTAACCCAAGGTTAACCCAAAATTAGGAAAAAAGGGTATATTAATACAAAATAATATACAAAACATCGCGACCGACGGGAATCGAAGCCGGAATGACAGGCAAGAACGCTACCTTCTACACCACGCACCATGCAGAAATTTTGCTAAAACGGTAAAGGGGACTAAGCCAAACTAAATTAAAGATTCGAAAAATGGTCCATTCGAAGAATAACACATTCGAATAAATTGTCGATTCGAAGATTTGTCTTTTCAAAGAACTGTCCATTCGAAGAAATGTCGTTCGAAGAACTGTCGTTTGAATAATTGTCATTCGAAAAACCATCCGGATCTAAGTTCGTAGATGCTAATCCGGATAAAAAATTTCCCGAATATTTTTGCTATGCCTGAAGCAATTATCAAAGCTTGTGGAAGTAAAATTCACTGTTATCCGAAATGGATGCCTTCGAAATATTTCCCCATTTGGTGAGTATGCAACGTAAGTCGGGCTCGATCTACACAAGTTGGGTATGCGGAACGCGTAGGTAGGTAGGCTTTTATCCCGAACAGACTATTCTGTTTGACGATTGACGAAAGCAAAAAGTTCAATTTGCCGGTTCCGTTTACTAACGTAGAGGATTTTAAAGTATTTTCCCGATTTGTAGGCGGTAAGAACTATCAAGCAACAGAAATATATAGAGGAAAGTAGCCAAATATCGCAGACTTTTTCCTTTTAACTCAGAAAATCCAATTGGTTAACTACAATAGAGTTTCTTTTAATGAAATGTATGTAGAAAACCTACCTCCTTTGATTCGTCAGTGCTAGATAACACAATTTTCAAAAAAATTGGGAAAAAGTAAAAATTACTCTAGTAGTGTAAAAAACGTAATTTTAAAAATAGTATCCTAATATCGGATAGTATGGGTTCTAAATATCGCACTATCGGTTATTAGGAACATCTAAAGGAAACAAAGCCACCCAATATTTATATAACACTTTTATTATTAAAATGGTACATATTAAGTATACATTGCGACTTATGGATCATAATACAATTCACAAATAAATGTTTTATGTTTTCCAATCCCGGTACACTCCTCCTGACTCCAACGAGAGCACATGGTGCATCGAATCCATGGTTCTCCCTTAGTATCTTGAGAATATAGGTTTAAACAATAAAAACATTCGGCATCTTCGTTATCCGCATCATGATCATTACTGGCATCAATATCGGATATATGTGATATTGGGGATATCTAACTGTGCGGTAATAGGAAACTTCACCTAAAAACAAAAAAAAACAGGTTCTTGCAAAAAACGATATTTTTCAGAAAAATATTTATATATCAACAAGATCCTACATACCTTTTTAATATAATGGCGCTCAGAAAGTCCCTGATAACTGTACACTTTCGCCAAAAAAACAACAATTTCAAATAACGTATAAAAACTCGTTGGCCGGCGAAACAAACCACAGACAATGAAAAATGTCCAGTAGAAACAACGCTTGGCTTGGCTTGCTTGATAATGGCTTTGCTACTATGCAATTGCCAGCTCGCTGCGACCGAGACCCCTAGTTGTCTGGCTCTGGATTCTTGCGTAGACTGTGTAGCTTAGAGCAGTACTGTGAACATTCGTATTTATACTATAGCATTACATAATAGAGGAAAATTTGTTAGTATCGCAATATATGGAAGCAGGACACAAAAAGCACAAAGCACAAAATGGAGTACTAAGTTAGGAATCAGGTTAGGGTACTGGATAGTTGAGCCTTTACAATTTAAATTTATTTAGGTTGATAAACTACATGATTATTTCAATTGTATCATCATCAGGAACAGACAGAATATCAGACATTGATAGCGGAGAAATTTTTCTTTTTAATACGAAATGTGTATATAAATCCATATTTGGTTTTAGATATATAGGGCATTCAAAAAAAATATGATTTAAGTCATCCATCAGACCACAATCACATAAAGGACTATCTTTTATTTTAATTTTATAGAGATGAGCATTAGTTAGACAATGACCTGTACGCATTCTAATGATTGTTGTAATATGTCTTCTGTCTTTATAACTTCTATTGCTAAACCACCTTTTGTTAGGAAATGTTGATTGTATTTTAGCATAACTATGCTTTCTTAGTGTAACAACTGATTTCCAAACTTCTTTAAACTTATTCATGATTTTTCCTTTTATAATATTAAAAATATCATGTATGTCAATAAACATTTTTCTAGGTACATTTAAATTAGTCCCAATTTTAGCAAGAGTGTCTGCTTCAGTATTACCCGGAATATTAGCGTGACCTGGTATCCATGAAATTCTAATATCATGTCCATTTTTATTTGCCATCTCCAACAAATGCCATGCCGCTAGTATCCAATGTTCCGTTTTCGCCGAAAATAAATTACCTTTAATCTTAATTATGGCGCTTTTCGAATCAGAAAAAATAATTGCATCATTTATATGTTCTTTAATAACAGTTTTAATGGCATCATGGATGGCCACTATTTCAGCCTTATAGATACTTAGACAGTCTGGCAATCTTGAAGAGAATTTATATTCTAACTCTGGGATAGATACACCATAACCTACCCTATTACCTCTCTTGGACGCATCAGAAAATACAAAGGTAAATCTATTTTTCAAATTATTGGTTTCAGCCATAAACTTTTGTTTTGTAGTAAGGTCCCCTTTTTTTAAATTAAGTTTTAAGATCTTTGGCGGGTCATTTAGAGTATTGAATGTATATTCATAGCATGGAAATGTAGACCCCCTATACATAGATTTAATGTGAGGATAAAGTTGCTGTAGAGCGTCAACCACGTATGGTGTGCGACCCTCATGCCAAAATTCAGGTCTATGAATAATCTTCATACGGATACTATTCAATAACGAAGTAATAGGGTGATTTGTAGTCATAAGGAATTTGGAGACCAATTTTAGAGCAAGAAGTTTTCTCCTTTGTTCTAGATCAACCACAGCCGCTTCTGCTAGCAGAGCTGTCCTTGATGTGGATTTCATACAACCTAAACAAGTACGTAGACCCTCAAAAAATATAACATCTAGTTTATTTCGAGCTTTCTCACTACATGGCCTTATATATATTGAGCCGAAGTCCAAATGGGATCTAACTAGAGCAAAGAATGCAATCATTAAAATATTTGGGTCAGCTCCCCACCAAGTTCTACATAAGGCCCTCAGAACATTGATTGATTTTTTCGCTCCATTAGCCATATTCTCTATATGTAAATCCCATTTTAAATTCTCTTGTAGAGTTATACCCAAGTATTTGGCTTGTCTTTTAAAAGGGATGGCCACGTTATTAATAATAATGGGAGGCGGAGCAACTCTCCTCCTACCTCGAGTAAACCAAATAGCCTCATATTTATTAATTGAGAGTGAAAGATTATTGGCCTCAAGGAAATTATTTATTTTTTCCAGCGAAGAATTTATTTTGTTTACCATGGTGGAAATTGTTCTTCCTTTAATAAACAGTTCCAGGTCATCAACGTATCCTATTAGAGTTGCCTCCCCTAAATCTAGTCGAAATATATCCTTTATATACAAATTAAATAACATAGTGCTTAAAGGCGAGCCTTGAGGTAGTCCTGTTGTAGCCAAAACTGGACCCAAAAAGGAACCATCATTGCCCCTACTGTATAAAAGTCTATTTTTTAATAAATTGTGGATTGTATTACATAAATATTTGGATATTCCCATGTCTTGAAGGTTATTATATAGCCTGTAAATATTGACATTGTCATAAGCCGATTTAATGTCCAAAAATATCACAATGACAGACTCTGACTCTTGAAGCGCATTGAATATAAAGGAGGTTAAATATGCAATATTGTCATAAATACCTCGACCTTTACGGAACCCTAATTGATTGTGAGAGAGTTCTTTTTTATTTTCTACTTGCCAATCTAGACGATTTTTGATCATAATTTCAAGTATTTTGGCTCCACATGATGATAATACTATTGGTCTGTAATTTTCCGGCACAGCAGGGTCTTTATTAGGCTTCAATAAATTAACAATGTTAAATTTTTTCCATGTATCAGGAATGCGATCTTCCCCCATTAAAATTCTATTATATATATTAAGAAGAATTATCTTAGCCTTAGTGGGCAAATATTGAAACATTAAATATGAAACATCATCCATACCAGGAGAAGAGGATTTTTTTTTATTTAAAGCATTATCCATCTCATTCATACTGAAAGGAGTGAAATCATCATTTTCATTCAAAGATAGAGTCTTGAAATTAGGGTCTATGTTAATGACAGACATGCCTCTTAATATAGAAAGTTTCAGATTATCTGATATTGACTTATTAAAATTATTTTGTCTAGAATTATTGCTGAATTTTTTAATTTTTTGCCAAACATATGTCATATTTGAATTTCGATTCAATGTTTCACAAAAACTCCTAAATTTTTCTCTTTTCCTTACTCTTAGTTTTCTCCTTGTCATCGCTATAACTTTTTTCGTTAAAATAAAATTTTCAATAGTGGGAAATTCATTGAATTTTACAATAGCATCTTTTCTCTCTTGTATCCAAATAGAACACTCACCATCCCACCATGGGTTCCCCTTTTTATAAACCTTACCACAGTGTTTAACAGGAATAACCTGCTCAGCAACCGAAATCATTATATCCAATAGTTCCTCATATTTTAAGTCATATTGTGAATCTGTTAAATGAATTAGCATTTTGTCATAAAAGGCGTCCCAATCTGCCTTTTTAAAATTTTTTAATTCATAAGACTTGAAAGTTATTGTCAGAACTTTTATTATAAATTAAATTAGAAGTCAAACATGTGGGAAAATGATCGCTGCTACCACAATCTTTAATCGTGAACCATGACATTTTTAATGCCAATGCTTCACTAACAATGGTCAAATCCACTGCACTAGTATTATTACCTAATTGTAACATTGTTGGAGATCCATCATTCATTACTATTAGATCATTGTTAAAAATAAAATCACTAATAATTTTACCACCTTTATTAGGTGTTGATTGGTCCCATAATGGGTTGACATCCCCCATAATAATTAAATTTTTTGCATCATATGATAAAATTTCTTTCAGTATATCAAGGTTCAAATTACTACCTGAATTACAGTAAATATTAATATATTGTATGTTACCTATTTCAATAATAATATATTGAATGTTTTCAGAAGAGTATTTTTTTATTGTTTTAAAAACTATGTTAGATTTGACACATGTCATTACTCCCCCATAACCATCATTTCGGTCTTTTCTTATAATATTATAACCACTTAACTTAAAGAAATTGTCTGCATTTAACCAGGTCTCATTAATCAATAACAGGTCTGGATTTTCTTTATAAACCAGATTTATTAAATTGGTCCTGTTAGAATTAATACTTCTAATATTCCATTGAATAATTTTAAAATTATTTATATCTGTCATAAACAATAAAAGATTTAGTAAAATTTACTACTTAGAACTCGTCTGAATCCGACTCAACATCCAGGGCCATATTATTGTCATTAAATAATATATCTTTTATAATATTTCTATTTTGTTCAGATGTATGTTGAAAAGCATTTATAAATTGTTTAATTTCATTAGAATCAAATGTTGATTTCTGTACATATAAGCTTTGCACGGCACTAGTACTAGTACTAGGCAATTCTGAGGAATCTTGAGGCTTATTTTGTTGTAAATAATCATTAGTATTTTGTGAGTTATTATCTTTTTGAGGTCTTTAATTTGGGCGAGAATTTGGGTGAAATAAATTCTCATTATGGGCTTCTTTATCATATCCCCTATGAATTATTCTTTTTTTTTTGCATTTTCAGATAGCACATGCTGATATGATCTTTTAATAGTGTCAGATTTAAATTGATGTAAACGTCTTTGAGAAGGTTGAATAAGATTGCCTTTTGGATCTGATGGATTTAATAATTTACTTTTTATATTTGGAAAGTCACCAGGATGAAAAACAAACTCATCCTGAGCAGTATAAGTCTTTTTGACTGCATCACATGTATCGAAAAAAGTTAGATTTTCTTTAGCCATAAGTTCTTTAATATTTTTTTGACGCATAAATTCAGGACATTTTTTATCCGTTGACTTATGGGAGTTTTTGCAATACAAACATAAGGTTGCGCAGGAAGTATGCTCCTCCTCATTTTGACCTTTTATTTCAGAACAATTATCACACCGTTCTTTACCCTTGCAATTATTTCTAGTATGGCCAAAACGAAGACAACGGAAACACTGTGTAACTGGAGACACATATATGGAGACAGGCCTAGCCAATTTATAAACACTTATAGCTCTAGGCATATCAACCCCTTCTGTTGGTTCATAAGTTGTAGTATTATTTCTAGTAACTTTACGATTGAGTCTTCTAGCCTCTAAAATTTTAACATTAGCTTTACAACATTCCAATAATTCTTCATTATCTATTTCAAGGTCTATCTGTCTAACTAACCCTTTACAAGTAACAAAATTAAATGGTATAAAAATTTTATACCCTTTATCTATTAGGGCTTTATTATTAACAAAATTATTAGCTGCACTATAGTTAACAAATTCGACCGAAATCCTATTGAGACCTTTGTTTTTAATTCTTTTAACATCAGTAAGATTCAATCTAAAAACATCACGAGCTATTTTTATGTTATTGTATCTACCAATATTAAAACCCAGTTTATCAGTAGTCTCAAGATAAACAATAAATGGACCTTTATCTTCTTCTCTATATAGTAAAACTGGTTTGTCAACTTTTTGTGACTTGCTTATCAAGTCATCAGAATGCTCTATACCATCTTTACCACTGTTAACATTTGTTAAATTATCATCATTATTAGATATGCAGGACACAGGTAAGGGGGGGCCGCCCCCCCCCCCCCCCCTAACTCACTCATGTCTGTTCTAGATGGAAGGAATGCGATATAAGCATGCACCAAACAAAAGCCAAAATAGGCAAAAGCAAAAATCAACTAGCAGAATCTAGTATCGAAAAGCCAAAACGGAATCTAAGCTCAACTTACCTAGATAACACACTACAAACACAAAGATTTTTAGAGGGAAGCAATAATTAAAACACAGCCTCTGAGAAATTTCGATGCGTTCGGTAGCAAAGATACGAACAAACTGTAGAAACAACGCTCTCGTCTATCCACTAGATATTTGGTAGACGTCAAAAGCTACCGCCCTGCCACCGGGGATAGGTGGCAACACTTAGAATTAGGAAATAAGGTAGGGTGCGATATTAGGCGCCTATCCGATATTTGGCTACTTTCCTCTATGTTTTCATTTAGAAATGGATATGGAATAACGTTGCAGAATCACAAACTGAATAGCGTTGTGTAACGAAGTTACTATATTTTTAGGGGAATGGTATGCAAGCCGGATTAACTTTCTTATTTTACGGGCTATTCATCATTCTTTTTCGTAAAATGTCGAAGCTCTGAGAACGAGGCTTCAAGCCTCGTTCTCAGAGCTTCGACATGTCGCCAGCGACACTTGGGTAACCAATAGAAGTCGAGCATTTATTGTCAGCCGCTCCCCGCTCTATTGTCGCCAGCGACAGAACACCAGTTAAATTTATTTTAACTTTTTCTCGTGTCGCTGCGGCAAGTGTTGTTGTGAAAGCTATATTTGTTTGGGATTTGCTCTCATTAAGAAGTTATGACAATCTCATTAAGAAGTTATGACAATCTCCAACCTTTATTTAAATGGAATACCCTGTAATTATGGTCGATATTTTGTTTTTGCCTAAAAAGGCAAAACATTTGATGTATCGCGTGCAAATTTCTGCTCATTTGTTTTTAAGTTATTTACAATGGTAAATCACTCACAAATTTAAAGCGATATAAATTAAAATCGGTTTAAGATAGAAAATTAATAAACTTTACTTTAGTATCCTAGCTATTAAAAAATATATTTTAATGTATATTTTAAATACCGTCACTTTTTTTGACAGATTTTGGCGTAAGCTGACATTGGTTGAAGTGCGTATCATTGCGTCAACAACGGTGATTATCACAGATTTACACAAACAAATTTAATACATTCGAGAACACAAAAACGTAACGTAACCTCCTCAAGCTGCCAAAATTCAAAATAAATCGAAAATGCCGCCATTCAGATTCGCGCGACACGCGACACCTATCGACTGTCAAATGGTGTCGCCGGTTTTCAGCGGCCGAAGTGGAGGGGATTGTCGCTGGCGACACGTCGAAGCTGTGAGAACGGGGCTTGTAATCTCTCTTACTTCGGAGCTGGTGCGTTCGCCGTACTCCAACCAGTTCCATCTTATTCTTTCTCTCACCGGGGCTGGCGCATTGGTCGTACTCCGACCAGTCTCGTCTGTACTATGTCTATATTTTTCTCTCTCTCTCTCTCTCTCTCTCTCTCACACATATAACCTACCTAACACGTTCCTTGCCTTACCTACCGCCTCCACGACGGCGTAAAATCGTAGTAGCGAAGCACGACCGGAAAACAATGACGTACCCGCGCACGCGCAATCCGGTATTTATATTTCATGTATGCAGGAAGCCTCGTCAGGTCGTTTATTACTGTCGCACCGTATCCTATGTATCGTCGTCATCCGTATTTCTGTTACTATCGGAACCTTAACGCTATCGTCGCATGTTTCCGCCGATCTCCTAACCGTCAGGCCGCGTATATCCATACCCGTCAGGACCATGTCAGAGGAGCTACGTTGGGCCGTCAGTCGAGTGCCTGTCCGTGGACTCGTGGATACCGTAATCCAAGTAGCTTCGTCGTAGCAGTACCGTTCCTTAACAGTTGATATCGCGGCTCTGTTTCTCTTCTCAATGTCATACCGTTACGTTTCGCATACCATACCATACCCCCCCCCCCCCCCCTTAACCTCAGTTTAGGTAGGTTGGATTAGTATCAAATATCCTTGAGTGAAATTTTTGATGGCTGTTACAAGCGCACCCCAAGACGCTTACTCTAAAAATAGTTATTTAGTCAATTCGTCGGTTATTTGCTTGGACCGACCCACCCAATCGCGACAAGCCTATGCTGAATTGAACGGCGTGAAAATTGAACTGTCTATATATTTTGAAGTGGACGAAAAGGAAAAACATGACAGAGAAATGGTTGGTCTGCCAATATGGGCACAGTACATTAAAAAGTCAACTCAATTCAAGTTTCCCTGTTCAATATTCAAAGCGCGTGATGCAAAAAGCATCCTTAAGGCAATACGCAGGCCGATGTATAAAACAAATTCCCAACTACCAGAACGGCTTGTGCCAGGTACAAATTGGGGCAACTGTGAATATATCGATGAAACAATAAACTAACGTATATGTTGAACTTTTTGAACTCAGTGCCGATTTCTAATCGATGCAAGAAAGTTGGAATCTATTGTTGTATATTTTGCAATTAAACGCGGCACAGATATAGTTCTACCATGAACCACCAACTCGAACACCTTAGACGAAAGAGAACATCTAGAATGTTTGTTTTGTCCATATTGTAATCGTGAAAATAACTGGCAACTTCTCGAACGAGGCGAGATATGTAAGCTGCATGATCACCAATACCTACTATAATTTAATCAAATCGATGTTTGCCTATTTTAATTCCAATAAATTACCAACAGACCGTGCTCGCAAGTCAACGGAGGAAATGACAAATTTCTTGGAAATCCTATATCGCCAATGTCAGAAGAACCTTGGACTATTAGCCTCGACAAAAAAAAACAACGGTCCGCATCTAAATCTAATGAAAAGTATAATTTAAGGATTGTTGAAAGACTACTTCCGTTAAAAAACATAAATTCTAAACCTTATGTAGAACGAAGAAATTGGAAAATATATTGAACACAAATTTTCGTACAACAATTAATAGTAAAAAATATTATCTGCCAGTTTCTAGAGAGTTGATACAAGAACGGTTTTTCCTCACCACAATTTGTTTGTATAGGATCACGCCCTCTGTAGTTCTCAACATTTGTTCTATCACCACTTTAGTAGATAGGAGTAATGTAGGTAATCTTCCAAGCATCAGGAAACACACTTGAAGACAAAGATATATAAAATATTTTGGATAAAATACATTGGCAGTTCTTAAGAAAACAGGGCGGAATACCATCTGGGCGCATTCCCAACCCGACAATGAAAATATCTAGGGGTGTGACATGCAAAGTACCAAGATCGATTGACCTTACATAGTTATGGAATTGAGTGGTGCAGGGATTGCTGCAGTAAACAGATGAAAAATATAATTTGAAAGGTTCCACAACGTCCTGTGGATTATTAGTCCAAGAATCCCTATATGCCATAGAACTAGGAAAACGGCCCTTTCCATTTTTATTATTGACATAATTCCAGAATGTTTTACTATCCGAGCACATGGCTCCCTCAATGTCTGAAATATATGCAGAATAAAATAAGAGTTGCGTACTTCAATCATACCTTTTACTCAATCCAAGAATATTTAAATGCGTGATTGTTTGTTGATATTATTATATGATAGGAAATTTCACAAAATATTGAATTTTATATTATGTCATGTAATGACGAACTAAATGCTATTTGACAATCTGAAATTGTGAAATATTAAATAAAATAAAATCACAAAGCATTCGAAAGTTCATATCGAAATAAATCGTTCAAGGCAGACAAAACTTATGGTTTTGATCAAAGAATTATAAACATCAGAATATTGAACTTCTATGTGTCTTCACGTGTTTTCCTAAAGTATATTTCTGATGTATTCTAATGAACATTTTAAACAATAAAACCACTCGACTTGATTAGCAGGCTTATGAATTATGTTATGCTTTGTTACAGGGATACTCTGAGCATTATCAAACTCCTGCGTCTTCACCATGTTGATCAGCAGTTCTATGTGCCTTAATGTGGTTTCTTAGATCATGTTTCCATTTTGTTTTATATGAACAATTTAAACTATGAAACCATTGGACTTGATCAGCAGGCTTATGAATTATGGCATACTGCGTTAAATTACCTTTGCGTATTGTTTCATAAGGACACTCTGGACATTTATGCCAAACTCTTGCGTCCTCGCTCCTCGCCATGTTAATCAGCAATTCTATGTGTCTTCATGTGGGGTTTCAAATCACTTCTTCGAAATGTTTTATATGAATATTTTAAACAATAAAACCACTTGATTTGATCAGCAGTTCTATGTGCCTTCATGTGGTTTATTAGGTCGTTTTTCCATTTGGTTTTATATGAACAATTTAAACAATGAAACCTTTGGACTTGATCAGCAGGCTTATGAATTATGGAATGCGATGTTAAACTACTTTTGTAGATTGTTTTATAAGGACACTCTGGACATTTATGCCAAACTCTTGGGCCTTCACCATGTTGATCAGCAGCTCTATGTGTCTCCATGTGGAGTTTTAGATTACCTTTCAGTTTTGTTTTATATGAACATTGTAAACAATGAAACCACTGGATTTGAGCTGCAGTTCTATGTGTTTTCATGTGACTTCTTAGATTACCTTTCAGCTTTGTTTTATATGAACATTGTAAACAATGAAAACACTGGATTTGATCAGCAGTTCTATGTGTCTTCATGTGGGGTTTTAAGCAATTTTTCCAAAATGTTTTATATGAACGTTTTAAACAATAAAACCACTGCTTACTTACAATACATTCATTATTTCCTACTAATGCCCTTATTCTATCTAAAATATTCTTCAGTGAATAAAATGGATGTGAAATAAAAAAAATCGTTTAATCTTTATTCTAAATCTATGGTCTTACACCTTTCTCCATATAGAGAGGACCCTTTTCATACATAGTTGTAGAGTGTTTTAGAACTGCAAATTTACTTCCATATCTCGTTACCATATCAGCAGTACTTACAGAGCTCTTACATTCAAAATTGTTCTGATTGCTATGTACAAAGCAGCACACAC
>JAEQML010062874.1:0-23810 GCA_016904865.1 Pissodes strobi | reverse complement strand
TTTCAAATGATGTTTTAAAAATAACAAAACGTAATTATCTTGGGTCAAATTAGCTAGCTACATATACATTTGTTAGATATTAAATAAAATTATATTAACATCTGAATACTCAGAATCTATTTGAAACATAAGGCCATCAAGAAACTGATGTATTTTTTTGAGGTCATATTTTCGTTTAATGATTTTTTAAAAATAAGACGCTTCATCATATCTTATATATTTATTTCCTCCTGATTTATTATAATATTTCATTACATTTCACAATCTTAAATTATTTCTTCAAGCAATATTTCTTGTTTCCTTAGAGTAAATGGAAAAGTGCTTTGCTTTATGGCATGTCGACAAGAAATAATACAATTACCTTTTACAGACTTATTTGAAGCTAGTCCGTGCGTGATATGACATCTATGTCAAGGCATTGACCTTAGGAAATTGCCCGCGATGAAAATTATTTCATTCACTTGGTGTGTCTTATTTTTGTTCCGCTTTTGATTCAGCCAATTTTTAGGGACATATTATTTTAACATAGCAAATTTAAATAATATGATACGTGCTTTTGTATATTTTATGATCGTTTTTACTTCTTTAAATGGATTATTATGTCAAGCATATTTTAGATAGATTGCCAATGTCATTGTGTTTTATGGGCAAAAATTAACTACTGATGTGATTTAATTAAAGTGTGTCCATACTTCCAGTCGCAATTTTCATGGGGAGTAAAAAGAAACGCATTAATTTTTGAATTATTCAGTACTTAAAAAGTATTTCAATGCCGCGAACGGAGTAGCGCAGGCACGTGTGGTGTCAGTCTGAGTTAGCTGTCCCACTGCCTTGGCAAAGCACATATTCATGAAGATAACCGAACAACGCAAATCGACAACGGTCACATGAAAATTTCACAAATTGTACGTCACATATTGAAAAAATGGTTCACATAATTTAATTTCAAACATTAAAAAAAACAAAAACGAGGTAGAACCACGTTTTTGGGTGAAACGACAAATGTGTCGCTGTTGACAGTCTTGATAAGAAGACTGATGACGCAGGAAGTGATAAGTCAAGAATTGGCGGTAATTTTAAATATTTAAAAATGAGAAGTTTAGAAGATGAAAATAAACAAAAGTGCTAAATTGTCTAAGATGTTCCTAAAGTAAAGAAAGGCTGCAACTAAACTAGATGAGATTAACAAAATGATATGATCAGTATTATGTAGCCCAAATTAGCGAAAGAATATTTGAAAATCCTGTTGACCATATCAATGATGGCCTGAAAGTTGTTTTTGGAAAGGAAGTAAGTACTTAATCAAGTGAAAAATAGAGGACTAAAGTAAGGGATGATATTAGCCTAGGCTAACTCAACTTGACGGATAGAAATGAAAAGAAAGAGCCTAACTAACTAAAATAAAAAGTAAATGGTATCGCACCTAAAATAAAGAGGATATTGTCCAAAATAAGTTACATCCGAATTATAAGAATATTAAGTCTTAATCTTAAGTCCCGCAACAGCGACGCTAGGTGTTCGTAACTGAATCGTATGTTGATAAGCAGCTTGTGTCTGACGGGTGTTTCTGTTTGGCACAACTCTGGACCGAACCATAAGTGAATTGAAACTTTGTATTCCGTGCAAAATCTTTAATAAAAATAAATTGCTGAGCGCTTTCGGCCCTACGCCATCATCAGTGCTTCCTGAAAGCAAGGAAACAATCCTGTTTTTCAAATTGGATAGACTGTTAAGGCATTTGTTAAATTGCAAGTAAGCTTAGAAAAAATTGATAAAAAATTAAAAATTTTAGGTTGTGTACTCACTTTGTCAGGAATCAGCACAGTCGAGTCAAACAATCTAATTCTTGGACACCATATAGGTTGAACATTGAAATTAAAATCAAATTAAAAACTACATCACAAATCACACAGAAAAAGGGGGCTGTTATAACCCATAATTAAATTATGAACAGCTACATTCTTTACGACATGTCCCTTTGCGGGCTTTTCAATGTCATCTAAATTTGAAACAATCAATTAGACATATGTCAATGTCGATGATAATTAGATTCATTGGCGGGAGGTTTGAAATTACATCGAAATAAGTTCGAACTGTATTTAAGAACTTCGTTTAAAAACAGAAAGCAAGACTCAAAGTGTGTGAGTAGTTATTACTTCAGAAATGTATGAATAAATTCCAAAACTGAAATCGATGAGAGGGGCCCCACGGAGGGGGTGGGGGGAGAACAGTCAAATAAGCTGGACACACATCTTATATTCACATACGCACATATGTATACACCCGTAGATGCATCCATATACATACAAACTCCATACACATATACTAAAAGTATATATGTATACATACATACCCATGCAGCGCACATGTGCGCACAACTTATGTTGTAATTTAAGAAAAAAAAATATTTTTATTTTTTTTTTGTATCCTACATGCCCTAATTAATCATGCACACACATATACATACACACACCCGGAGGTGTATCCATATACATACATACATACATCCAAACACCCATACTAAAAATATACATGCATACATACCCAAACATATACACATAATTATATATTGTTTTACCTACATAACTACCCTAATTAAACATAAACACACAAGCACTCACCCATGCACTCACACATCCACATATACGCAAATCCAACCAAGTTGGCTATTGAAGGAGATGTCTGCGTCTGTGCAAAGAAATATAGGATCTGTTTAAGTTTACCCTAGTATTCAGACAAGAGTCATTGCTGCCCATCTCTCTATTGATCTCCACATCTTCCATGAAGTCTAAATGGTTGGAATTTTTCGAAGAAATATTATGGATTATCTTAGAATTTTGTATAGGGTTGAATATATGATTGGTAGACTTCAAGTGTTCGCCAAAGACTGACGAGGTCTTAGTAAGGTGTTCTTGGATCCGAGTTTTTAGAGGTCGACAGGTTCTGCCAATATAATGTGGCTTCGCAAGAATTACAGCTGAGTTTATAAATACCACTTTTTGACAAGTTGTCGATTTTATCTTTAGAATTAACTAAATATGTAGAAAGGTTATTTTTGGTTTTAAATGAGAGTTTTATATTCTTGACATGTTGGCGAACAGAGGTGGAGATTTTTGAATTGGTGTTTTCATCGAGGAAGGGAATGGAAAAATATTTTATAGGGGATGCAGGTTGTGTAGGGTAGATTTCTGATCGAAGTTTCTTGACTTTTGTTTTGTTAATCAAAGTGTCTATAAAACTAGGGTCATGGCCATTGTTATGAGCGATCTGTTTCAGAACTTGTCTTTCTTTATTGTAATTATTTTTTGATAGTGGAATGTTTAATAATCTATTAACGTAACAATGAAAAGCGGCCATTTTATGTTGCTGTGGATGATTGGAGAGGTTGGATATTGTGTGATCTGTCTGTGTTGGTTTCCTGTAAATTGAAAATTCTAAATTGTTTGGTGTTTTCATAATTGAAAGATCTAGGAAATTGATTATGTTATTGTTTTCAACTTCAAGAGTGAATGATATGTTTTGGTGGATATTGTTTAGTTTATTTAGTAGGTGTTCAGCTTCTTGAATATCACAGTCCAGACAACACAAGCAGTCATCCACGTACCAGAACCAATGAAGAACTTCTGGATTGTTGTCTGAGATGATGTAGTTGTTTTCCAAAAAGTCCATAAAGACATCTGCTAAAAATGGAGAGAGGCTGCTGCCCATGGCAAGTCCATCTGGTTGTTGATAGTATTTATTGTTAAATGAGAAATAATCTTGTGATAGGCAATGGTTCAATAGGGACAGAATATCAATAATTTTATTTTCGGTAGTGTTCTTGGATCTAAGTAAATTGCCAACTATTTCAACTGACTCGGATTTAGGCACTGTAGTGAAAAGGTTTGTTACGTCAAATGATACCATAAGAAACTGGGGGGGGGGGGGGGGGCAAATTAAGATTCTTGAGTTTATTTGCTAAATCCACCGTGTTTTTTGTGCTGTATTTTGGTTGAAAATTTGTGATGTTCTTAATCAGATTAAGTGTGAAAGAGGAGCGGAACCATAAGTGCCAGCTCCTTCCGTAATATTATCGGTAGGAAAGAGAGAGGGCCGCCACTTTTCTTCGATGTTCAAGGCTATCAAGGTATTTAATCAACTCTGGGTCATCCATAAAAGATGGTCTGCTCTCCTCTGTATGGAATCTAATACCTTGAGCAAGTGTTTGGGTGATGAGCTACACACATGGGAATAGTATAAGCTGATGAGGTGTATACAACTTTTTTGCCCTCCTAGCTTCTGTGCTGCTGCCTTGGTGATTTTGGTGACGTGATTACGCCAAGACATGTTGTTTTCTACGTTGATGCCCAGCAAGTTATGGATCAGGCCAGGGTCAATGTTTGTCCTGTCACTGATAAGTCAGGTCCTGCGGTGTTTGCTTTCTTTGAGAAGACAGCTGCTTGAGTCTTTCCTGCGTTTAACTGGACGTCGTCGTTTTCCTCACCCCATTCCAGGATCGCGTTCATATTCTCATTAATGGCAGCAATCTGATTTTCTGGCTCGCGTTGGGAACGAAGAGCGGTCATTGAAGTCCTACATGATTGAGGATATAAGAATGTTGTCGTCTGCAAAGCTGTAATTGTTTATCCTGACTACGAGATGGTTGATATAGAGCAGGAACAGTGTGGGAGACAATATACAGCCTTGAGGAACTCCAGCATTGATTTTAAATTCCTCAGAGAGATGTCCATCAATACCAACTCGAATGCTTCAATCCCTTAAGAAATTGAAAAGCCACAGGTGGTGGTAGTGCGTATGCTGTCAATATGCTTAACAATCCGTCATGCGACACTCTATCAAATGCTTTGAATATGTCGAGAGCCACTGCACGAGATTCGCCGTAGCTCTCGATGGCTTTGGTTCACAAGTAGGTCACGTAAGTCAGGAGACCTTCCGTTGCTCTGTGCTTGCGGAAATCATACTGGCGATCGCTTATGATGCCTGATAATTCGAGATATTTTAAGATCTGTTCGTTGATCAGTTTCTCCATGACTTTGGACATGATGAGAGCTAAGGCAATTGGACGGTAATTATTTAGAATCGTTTTTTACGTTTCTTCGGGATTGGTCGTACCTGAGCGCATTTTCAGCTAGAAGGAAGGCATGCTATTTCGGCATTGTCGATAAAACTTGCCGAAGGTTCCAAACCCCAAGATAGGGTGGCGAAATCTGCAACAATAAAATATGCAACAATAAATATTTTTTTCTTAATTTCTCCTTCTCTTTCTTAAATAACTCGAAAACTAATTATCTGAATCGAAAATTGTTTTCAATAGATGAAAGAACACAAAAAAATAAGCGAAAATCGATGGTACCTATATTTTTATCTTTAGTTTATGTTTCCTTACTAAATAAAGTCATCCATTAAAATATACCAACTGATTTAAAAGTTTAGAGGGTGGGGAAGGGGGGCATAAAAAAATGCACTGTATACACGATTTATGGATCCTGCGGACGACGTGTAACGGGACTCTTGTCGGAGAAATTCTAAAACTTAGAAGAGATATTCAGACTTATAAATATGTACACCGGTTGAGAGGATATTACGTTTAGGATTGCCCTATTTTCAGACCAAAGGATTGAAAATTGACAATTTGAGTTAGGCAATTTTTGCCGGAAACCATGTTTTTTGGTTCCCCACTTAATGAACAATTGTCAAAAAAGAGGCAAAATATTTTTGACGATAAGGTATTGTATTCTAGTAGACACATTGAGGTACTCAGTTTTTTGATATTTTTGTGCCATTTAAAACTTTTTTTTTGGGAAAAATACATTAGTTTAATTTATAACCAACAGTGAATGCCACTTTGTAATGAATTTCTCGCTCAGTCACCATAATTAATTTATTTAATTTAATTTAAATGAGACTAGGGATGGATTCGATTGAACGGTTCTCCTGTCAACTATATTATATATGTGATTGTGGCGGCCAAGCTCTTAGAGACGATGCAAACAGAAAATATAGAATATTTAGATAACAATAACTAGAATTTGCAAAGATAAAAGTAATTCACATCTCATAGAGCCCAGTCCTGTAGTAAAGTATAGATGATAATTTTTTTTAAAAACAATATATTAATTTATCAACTAATTTACAATTATCAATGTTTTTTTTTAAATTGTTGAAATGCATATAATCGGATGTAAATACAACTTACAATATAGTTAATGAAGTTTAAACTTGACTAAAGTGACTAGTAATGTGAACAATTAACAAATCTAGTATTATAACAAGTTGGTCTTTCCAATCTAAAAAACTCCTTGACACATCCAAATACTTAACTCGTCCTGTTATCTGCAAACCACGTGATCAGTTGGGACCTCCACTGAAAACCTCTTTGCCTGTGCCTAAGCTTCCCTGCTATAGGCGTATCCAGGGCTTAACGGCAATTCCCGGAATGGTTCCCTGTTAGTTGTGCGTGGCTGCTATCGAACCGACTCTGACCACAAAGATCTGTGCAGGTGTCGTCTTGGAGCAGGAGTTACATAAAAAAATATTGGGTGTTTTAGACCAACTTGTGCCGCTAATTAATTAATTAGACGAGTATCCTGTGGCCCTCAGTTTGATTACTGGTTTCTGCAAATATAATCAGAACTTAAATTACAATTTAGTTCAGCAAAAATTATAAATAACTATGATTAAATAACACTATGAATAATTACTATTACTCAAGATATCTCTTTCCTTTACTTAAAGATATGAAATTCAAAAGAAATTATGATCAAAATTAAAAATTTTAAAGAAAATTATGGGAAAATTATGAAACTTGTCCAACAGTGACTCTCGGCAACTGCAAATAGAAAATAACTAGATTTTAATGAAAAATAGAAAGAACGAGGTATAACCTTTCTTAAAACAAGTCTAATGACTCCAGATAAGTAATTTCTTTACTTAATTTATAAATATGGCCCTTGGCACATAAACAATAATTTGTCGTAAATTACGTCTTAATTAATCAAAGATGAGATAATTACTATATCGCTTTGAGATAGGAACTTAGATAAACGATAAAGAAAAAATAAACCAGGTAAATTTACACACATGTGCTTAAACCTCTTTCATATGCAATATAATGCCGGTACATCATTGGTCAAACGTGACACGATAAGTGATAATAAATATAGTTTGATGTTACAAATCAACTGAAAGATTAATGAAATAAGCCTGAAAAACTACGATTGACAATACTACAAAAGAAAATTCAGCGAAATTCTACTCAAATTCAATTAACTACCTTTTACAGGAACATATAAAATTCGCTTTGAGAATCTTCCAGGTAAAATATGACCACTAAACGATGAAATGGTTACGTTCTCTATAAATTTGGATTAAACCAATATCAAGTTACACGAATTTCACCGATAAGCTACGCAATTATTCACCAAAAAACGGTATTCAAACCTAAACGTCACCATAAAAAATTCAGATTATCGAAATCGTCAAACACTCGAAAGTGCAATATAGAAATGCTAAATTCTTTATTTATTGAAATATGATTAACCGAATCAAAAACAGATATCAATTCTGTATTTAAAATATGCAAAGACTATTGAAAAATATGCAGGATGAATAGAATATTTTAAGATCAAAAATTATATCACTTACCGCGTCGAACGCTATACACAAGATGCCAACCACCTTCTTTTCAAAATTGTACATTCTACCTATTAAAATTCAATGGCTTTTCATTGGGCAATTTAAAACACGTGACAACCATTGTAGGAAACCCGGCGACAAACTAAGGAAACATTCAACATACGCTAAATGTAGCAATCTATCGTATATTACAGGCATTGAAAAACCCTCTAGGTTCTTCAAGTGCCTACTACACGAGACAAGCCCGTTTCGGAACAGATGGCATTCCCAAAATCAAGCGATCTGCACCGATACAAATCCATAAATTAACGACACCAATCTGCGTACCTGTTCTCCTTAAAGTTAATTGTGCAAAATATGTCCATTCACAGATAGATGTCACTGCAGATCATTATACCGAACATTGAAAACCATTGATAAATAGGTAGAATTAATGGAGCGGAATAGACTAATATTTGATAACATATATTCCGTTACAAAGTCTGAGTCCGATTTCGATGATATTCATACACACATAAGATTAGACATTCAAGAGTAAGTTCTGTACGTGGCATTAAAAACTTTCAAATTTTTCCTGTTTCCGGCAAACAGTGAAATTAGGCCAGGGGTTTTGGGCTTTTTCTTGCATCCTTCTGGATTCATCTTTTACCTTCAAAAAGCATTTATTTCAAATATTTAAATTTTTTTCAAAGTTATGAAGACTTTAGTATTTGAAGAGTCCAAGAGTAAGGTCTGTAAGTGGGATTAAAAACTTCAAAGCTTCGCGTTACAGGTAAAATAATGACGTTAGGCGAAGGGTTTTGGGCTTTTCCTTGCGTCCTTGTGGATATCAATGGTCACAATGCATTTTTTTCAAATATCAAAATTTTTACCAAAGTTATAAAGACTTTAGTGTTTGAGGAGTTCAAGGGTCGGTGGCATTAAACAACTTCAAAGTTTTCACGTTACAGGCAAGTAATGAAATTAGGCCAGAATTTTTGTGTTTTTGTTGGGTCTCTCTTACAGATCCCTTACCATCAAAATGCATTTTTTCAAATATCTGACTTTTTACCAAAGTCATGAAGAATTTATTGTTTGAACATTTAAAAAAATTTAATATTTTGCCTGTAGCGCCCAATTTTTTTCGAAATACGAAAAAAAAAACGTAAATCGTCTATATCTAATGAAACAAAATTTTTTAAAACACATACAATTTTGCATTTTTGCTAACCTTTCGAGTGTACCTTTTCGAGTGTACGGGGTAGCTCCGTCAAATTAAGGCAAAATTGCGCATTTAGGTGCCTAACAATATGGCGTTTAGAAAGTTTTCGGCAGCTGGCTTTCCATAAGAACCAATCTCTGCACGTTGCAGTTGATGGACACATCCCAGACACATTCACCATTAATAGGGCGTGCCCCAGGGCGCAATACTTTAACCAACTCTGTTCCTAATCTATGTTAAGGACCTGCTGACCAAAACCAATAATCCTGTTTACAGTTTTGCAGATGACAGTACCCTTGTCTCCCAATTTAGATCAGTAAAACCCTTATCAGCGACTGAAACTTGTTGTCACCACAGACAGGAGCAGATTACAGCACTTAATGGAGAACATCGCGAAATCAGCCTCGGAGAAGCTTGATGCGCTATTTCGCAACCAAAAACTGTATACACCGCAGCAGTCTTGCTTTACAAAGCGCAAATAAGACCCTGCTTAGAATATTGCTCACACATCTGGGCTGCCGCAGCTAAGCATACCCGAAAGCTGCTAGATTCCATTCAGAAGAGAGCTGTGCGTCTCGTTGGCGACCCGGAGTTGATCCGGGATCTTAATAGTCTGGAACATCACATTACATGTGGCCGAGATATCTCTGTTTTACAGATATTTTCACGGCCGATGTTCCAAGGATTTGGCCCGCATCATCTCATCCTCAGCAACGCCTGTCAGACAGTCGCGAGAGACGGCAATAGCGCACCAGTTCGTTTACAACTGGAAATAGTTAGGACGTCGCTTTACAAGGACTCCTTTGCCTGGCGCACTACATCACTGTGGAACTCAATCCTAAGACTTCTGTTTCCCTCTAATTACAACATACAACTCTTCAACGTGTCAGTCAATTTCTTCGCACACACACGGCTCGTCGAGTGCCATAGGATTTTCCTTAATTGTGTGTGCCACTGCCATAAAAATGGTGTTAATGTATCACTGATAAGCATTTTTCTCCCCTGTAAGCTTTTTCCAAAAAGAATCAAAGGACTGTTTCCTTAAATTTTCTGAAACTGTGGCATATTTCCAAACGCTTTTCTCTTTGTTCTTGCACCTACACCTTTCCCTCATTCTTCAAAGTTCTTTTAGTTTTTCTTGGCTCTATTTGCCTGCAGTTTTTATGCGCCCGAAAAGCGATTGACCCGCACTCGTTTTTGTTTTGTTCTTCTTTAAAAACCATTCCTCTTTTTGACTCGTGAACGTCTCTTTAATTTTTTACTCTCTCTTGGCAAATCGGAATTATATTCACAACTAGAATGTCCTGAATATAGCACCAGTCTTATCACGTTATCACTCTCATCTGTAATTTCACATCGACTTAGTTCTGGAGGTGTTGTGATAATCGGTTCAATTTGCAGTACAGAAAAACTTGAAGATATTTCTTCTTGTGATGGAACTTCAATAAAATCTTCATTCAATATTGCGAAAAAAATTTGGAATGAAGTAGTAATTATTCAAATCAATGCATTATTTTTTCTCTTTTATATCGTGCATAATATCAATTTTGCCTTCTAATTGAAGTTAGCAGGTTAGCACTTTCCAACAACGATCCATCATAATATATTCCTGAAAGATTGAGATTACACAATAACAGCTTGATATCCTTGTAGATGTATTCTTACATTTTATTAGGCTGGATTTCCAATACATCTTCCCAAGTGCATATGGCAACTTTTGCCACACAAGTGCTTGAAAGTGATTCCTCATTGTGCAAGGATTTTGAATCTTCTATGATGCTCTGCAAGGACATATACCTGTTCTTGGCTGTACCAATTTGTTACATGAATTTTTGGATACAATGTATAAAGCTAAATGATAAAGAGCTCTAAAAAATATCAATCCCTGTTTTGCAATCACCTTTGAGGAAGGCATACGATTCCAAAAAAATTGATCTAAATTTCGACGTAATCTTGGTGGGATAGTTAAGAAGTAGTGATTTTTAGAAATGAACCGTAACCAATCAATAGTTATGCTCGAAGCATATAATAATCTACTTTCAATATATACCCATTGAACTTGGCATTGACTAGAGGTAAATTGTAAGCTTGGAACTACTATAATGAAGCAAACATTTTCGATAATTTTATTTTCAATAAACAAACGAATATTAGTTCCTGGTTCATTCTGATGTAAATTCGTCCTGCTGAAATATAAATTAATTTATGGATTCCCGGGTGGCCTTACCAGTCATCCAAATTATTACAACATTTATGGGAAATTGCTTAATTACCAAGGTTTCATTTAGGTATAATAATACATAATAAAATTAATATGGTTTTTCTTATACAAAGTAATAATAGGATTAGGACGTGATCAAGTACTCTGAAATTAGTAATAATGCAAAAACTAATAGTAATCGAAGCACACTAAATAGTGAGTACAGGGTCTGCCTGTAGAATTCAAAATCGTCACCAAATACAGCATTTGAACAAAAAAAAATATTGCGATAGCTCTTTTTATTACATTTTAATGTTTTATCAATTATAACTTTAGTTGAACCTATTTGAAATATAGCTTAGGTTAGTATAGGTAATACAGGTAAAATTGCCTTTAAATCCTTCCAAATCAAAAAAATTACAATTTTATTCTTGTCGAAATGAGAAACTCCTTAGATGAGCGATTACAGATCGTTAATCTGTTCTATAAAGGCCAAGAAAATCCAAGAGAAGCAAGAAGAATATTTTGTAACAAGCAAATTTTGGAGAGGCGACGTGCGACATTCAAATAGGCGAGGACGTGACAACCCTGGAAAACGAATGGCGCAGCAGTAGAGTCGAATCGGTGTTATATAATACGGAGTATATAGATAGATTAGAAATAAGGCGTAGATATAGTCATTGTACGATAGCAGAGTCGACTCATGGCGTTATGTAATTATGATAACTCTACTGGCGAAGGTATATTGGCGAAATAAAACGTGTTATTAAAAACTAATCGTTTACAGATCAGAAGTCGGGATAACCTACGTATTGTGTTATTTGTTGTGGAGAACGGTCAAATACGCGATTTCGGTGAGTTAAATCGCAGTGGCAACTTCTTTTTTTGTGAGAGGCGATATCACAAAAACTCATAACAAAAGGCGGGCGTTTGTTGCTATCCTTGACAGTGGATTGACATTTGGCGATTTTTCAGATGTTCACGATAATAATAAACAAGTGTGTGCTAATTAATTAGTGATTATTGTAAAAATTGTGGCGTATTTTAACTGTGTTTATTGGCATTGGTGTTTAAAAGGCGTTTTTCAAGTGATTTCCTATGGAGGAAGGCAGAAGTGACGAGTTAGAGCTCGATTACGAGTTGGAATTAAGCGACGGTGACCACGGCGAAGGCGATTTGGCGATGGAAGACGATCTCCATGGTACATAAGCTGTTGAAAGGCGGTTTGGCAACTAGTATCCACCAGATTGTGGCGACCGAAATGGCAAGGGCGACGAAGCAAAAGGCGGCCGAAATGGTAAAGGCGACGAAACAAAGGGCGGCCGTTGGTACTGGCGGTACCAAGGGCAACAAGAAGGGCGAAAAATCAGGTGAGCGCGTTCCTCAGGCGGTAGTAGAGCATGCTTGTAACGATAGGGCGGACTACGCTTGCAGTTCGGGCTGTATGGGGTCAAGGGCAAGGGCAGGCGGCAACATTATTGACCCTTTCGATTCTGACAGCCGGGACTGTAACGTAGTCAGGTGGTTGAGCAAAATTGATCAGTTGGGCGACATTCATGAATGGTCGAACTATGAGAGAGCGTATTTTATGCAGGCGAAATTGCAAGGCGCAGCAAGGGGCTGGTTTAATCGGCTTGATGAATATGACCTCTCATGGAAATACTGAAAGGCGGCTCTTAGAAAGGCGTTTCCTAGAGTGCATGACTTTACTCAGCTGCTCAAGGAGATGATAGCGAGGGTTAAATTGGACGGCGAAATCATGACCTATTATTATCATGATAAAATGGCGTTGATCGAAAGGTGTGGGCTTTCAGGCACAAAGGCGCTTTCATGTCTGATTGACGGTCTACCTCTCGATCTACAGGCGAATGCGAGGGCATTTGGCTGCTCTTCCCCTGGCGACTTGTATACTGGCTTTCTTTCCTCTTTTGACAGATATCGACGTCCATCAACCGATATTGTGGAAATGGAGGGGCAAGCAAGTCCAGGAACATGCGCAGGCGAAGGCGACGAAGACTTTGCGGTCTACTGAGGCGATTCTCAAATTGAGAGAGGCGTTTGGCGAATTTTGGGTATCCAAGGCGTACTATTTCCAAACTGCTAGCGCGGGCTGGCGTTTACGAGCAAGGCGTTTGCTGACTTTTTGGCGAGGCGAGGTGTAAAACACCGAGGGCGAAAGGTTAGGTTGAAAGATGCATGCAAGTGAGTGACTGGCAAGGTGCAAAGGGCGAATCGTCAGGTTGAAAGGTGCATGCAAGTGAGTTTAACTGGCGAGGTGCAAATGGCGAATGCTATGTTGGCGAAAGGCGAGAGCTATGGCGATTTAAAGGCGAGTGAAAATCTGACAAAGGCGTAATATAAAGGTGATATTCGATATAAGGCGTATGGTTGCAACCACAGGCGAAACCTTTAGGGTAGGCGATTTGGTGTTATGGCGAATGCACAGATCGATAAGATCTGGTTGATTTACTGGCGAGTTAAATTAATGAGGACATTAATTGTTACAGGATGGCCGAATGTAACAAGCAAATTTTGGAGAGGCGACGTGCGACATTCAAATAGGCGAGGAAGTGACAACCCTGGAAAACGAATGGCGCAGCAGTAGAATTGAATCGGTGTTATATAATACGGAGTATATAGATAGATTAGAAATAAGGCGTAGATATAGTCATTGTACGATAGCAGAGTCGACTCATGGCGTTATGTAATTATGATAACTGTACTGGCGCAGGTGTATTGGCGAAATAAAACGTGTTACTAAAAATTAATCGTTTACAATTTATAGGAAATGTTTATAGAAAGATATCCATCGATACAATTCTAAACATAAAAAACCTATTTGAGGAAAATAAAACTACATGAAAATTGAATTCACAAAATTCTACTAATAAAATAAAACCACTAATAATTTAAGTTTCCAATGTGACCCCCGTTGTTCTCGAATATCGATAACCTCTTTGTGGACTTTCCCTTCGTCTTCGGTCAATTTAACATGCGTTTTTTAGCGGCTCCTTTGTCGTCATTGTTTCTCCCCGAGGAAGAATCGGATGTCCTAGCCAGATGAACCCCCATCCATTTCTGTCTGTGCCTGCAAAGATTCAGCTCACAGCTACCCCTTTATGTGCTCGACATCTTGAAGGGTCAAGTATATAGAGTCACTGAGCCAGCATTCCTTTCAGTTCGTTATAAGGACTATATACCACAAGAGTCCAAGAGGGGGAAATGGAACAGTTGACTATGACTGTCCAAAGCATATTAAACCATGTTTCTGGGTGAATGCCGGCCAGCGAAGCCCACAAGTAAAGCAGCAGCAGCAGCAGCAGCAGCAACAGCAGCATAACCTCTTTGTAGCTTTTATACATTTGCCGTTAAAATGTGATTTTCGTGGTGACGAAGATTTGTTTTATTAACAATTTCAGTCTTTGTATACGATGTTTTTTAAATAAACCCAAAGAAATGTGTCTAAAACTGAAAGGTTGGAGTTATTGGGTGGCCAAGCATAGGTTCCATTTCGCCCAATCCATTCACTATAGCTTCGGTTTAAAAAGTGAACAACACCACACACGGCATGCGGAGGTGTTCCATCATGTTGACAAATTAAATTTTAATATTCTGCCAATAGTTAGTTTTATGGCAACTTTTCCTAAACCCATTTAGCAAACTTATCAATAGATGCGAACGGCAGCCAGTAATACAGTGGAGAGCTAGGTTCGTGCATTCTTCGGTACACTTTAATAAAGATATTAGGCGCCACTTAGTTAACTGAGAATCAATTAGGAAAAATCTACAATATTATTAAATCCTGCAAAGTAATTTTTGGAGGAGCTATTCAATAAGACATAATATTTCCCCAAAGTAAATACTTTATTCTGTAGGGTATCAAGAAAACACTCCGTATTTCAGAAATTAGATCAGTGAAAGTAATCCGTCCGGTTCGAGGTTTAAGCGAAGGTTATTTATATTACCTGGTACACGTAATATTATTGTTTCAATTCAACGAACGCGCTACCAAACGCAGACAGCAAGGATGACGACCTTGCACTGCTATTATAATAATATATACAAGTCTTGAACCTACATCAACTCGATATTTATAGGATATTATAAGACTGAGGCAATCGGTATTAATTAGTATACGCAGTATTATACAACATAATATAATGATAATCATAGCGAGAATCTTAAGTAATAATTAATATACGTAGTTCATAAGAATATAAGCTATGTAACGTAACGATCTTACATAATCTCTCTAGAGATGAATACATAACTCAAATATTACCTGGAGTACTATTCAAATGAATAAAACAGTTCTACAATTCTTTCCCCACTATAAATGAGATCCTATGATATAAAAGCAATTATATAGTACAATTTACATCGCATGTATAAACAATAAGGCAAAAAGAAAACGCGCATACATAATATTGACTATTAAGGACAATGGTGTCAGAAGCAAACTACAAACTGTTAGGCAAATATCCTGCATACCAATAAGTTACTAAAATGACGAGTTTATAAATAGAGCACAGGGTTTAAAATTCATGAATTTTATTCTGCCGCAAGGATATACACTCAATGTGTAGAAAATCTAAATTTTCCAAGACAGCTTTACAACTTGGTAAATGGTATTACTTACAACTAATGAAGTAGGTATTTCTAATTTTAAATTAATCTCCAAATTAATGCCATACGGTCCATGTATCTCCAAAGTAATGCAAATCATAACGTCATCTTTCCAAACATTGGTACACAACATCCGGCCGATGATAATCAATAAGGGCATACACGCAAGTGGTGGTTCTAACCCAAAACATGGAAAAATAGATATCTTAATTTAGGGAAAGCGATATGTGTGTGCTGAAGCGGTACCCGTGGAGAGGACCCTAGAAACAAGTGTTTGTCTTAGCAAAAAATAAATATCTAACATTGAAAAGATTACTCTTAACCTAACTAGCTTTCCATCTTACCTATAGAACAATCTATATGGTTCTATGGCCCCTTTCCTTCTTGGTAATGGCCAGTGGAACAAGACGTAGATAGCGTTCATTTGAGAGACATTTCTTCAAAACCAATAATAGTCAATTATATGGATCGGCCATATGAGCAACAGGAATTCTTCTATAAAGATTGGAAAATACAATTAATTTGCTAAAAGGAAAACCCTAATCTCTCACGAAATGAATTTCAACACCTTGACTTCGAAACATTGTTGCCAACTTAACTTATGCGAAATAGCGAGTCACAGCTTGGTTAATCGAACTTCTGCTCTAAACCATATTCGCCAAGCAGCCAGTAAATATGCCTTAAAATTCTGGAATTTGGAACGTCGATTCGATTGAATCTGTCTAACTGTCAAAATCATATCTGCCAGACTTAACCTTAATAAACGAAAATATGAATTCTCCTCGAAGGACAAGGAAAACAAAAATAAATTTTATACCAAAACGCAATTAGATAAAGGAACTACAATATACATTAGATGACTCTTATGATCTCTCAATTGTTTGAGATAGGTATTGCAGCGAATTGGCTTGAAATAATAAACAAACTGAATGTTACATATGTGTCGAACAAATTGTTAGGTTTTTATTTTTAGATCAAAGAAAAGCTTTTGAGCATTTTCCTCAGTGATTAAAAGAGAGCTCAAACAGTAAAATCATTGAAGACAAGAGATAGCAAATAGAACTGCAAAACCAGAACCTTTGAGAGATGTTTCCGAAACCTAGTCGAACACCTACTGCTTTGAAAGGGACAAAAATCAGACCTGATGTTATTATCATATCATAAGTATCTAGTACATCATACTGAGGCATAAATATAAATATAGAAAGTGTATTTAATAACTTTCAAGGTAAAACAAGGTAATTTACTTTATACACTGTACATATATTGGAATAATCCAAACTAAATTATGTTTGCAAATAAAAATAAATATAAACTAAGCAACGCTGTAGCATTTGTCCATGCCAAAATTTAAAAATGCTACATTTTTCCAAAAAGTTATCAATTTTGTTTTATGAAAACGCATAGCATGTCCATTTAATGCCCTGTTAAAAAATATTGGACCCAAAATTATTTTTTTATGCCAAACCAAACATGAATAAGTCCTCCTTTAAAATTTGATAGTCTGAAACTCTCTAACTCAAACTAACCCAAACTATTATGCCTATTGAATATTCCGGATGTTGAAAATATTACTTCCTCGGTACATACAATACCTTTGAATAAAATTTGGGTATTCGTTTTTTTGCCGAACTACAAGATGGGGAACAAATTGGAATCGAAGTTCTTTTTGCGCCGGTGTTAGATGTTCAAATGGGAGGATACGAAAGGGCTTAAATTTATGAATTTTTAAAGTTGTGGAAACAGTTACTTGGAAAAACTCTTCTGTGTTTTACACCGCCGTACTGAACGTTCTGAACTGCATCCGAAATTGATTTGGTTGGCTTCACTCGAAAATAATTTTAAATGGCAGGGTTTAGATTGTTTTTTTCTTTGTGGATTTCTTTATCTATCCTGTAAAGTTTTATTTTCGTCAAATAGGTTTTGTATCCTAAGAATTGTATTGGGGGATATATTTCTATGCAGTTTTGCAATAAAACTTCTTCTTGCTTGCCTCGCATTTGCTTGGCATTTGTAGGACAAACTAACAATTTGTAATCTCTCATTTATGGAGTATCTCATTTTATTAATTATAAAATTGTATTTTTTTTTATTTTGAAAGATTTAAAGGTAATTTTACCTGTAATACCTATACTAACCTATAATATATTTCAATATAGATTATACTAAAATTAGACGTGATAAAAAATTACAGTAAAAAACAGCTATCGCAATATTAAATGTTTTAATCAAAACGGACATTCTTTCCAAAAATCGTATAAAAACAGTATGCTTCATTTTAAAACGCCCTATCCATAACATAACTCTTTTGTTTTTGGTTTAAATGTTTTTTTCATGGCGTTTTTGGATTCTACAGTAAAATATATGGATTGGCTATTTTGCCTACAACGTCACTGTGGACTGCAGTGGATGAGAGCGGCATAGGTGAGAGACAAAAGCCTGTCACACTCATGGTCTGCTTGACTATTTATGTCATAAAATCTGCAGTCCATTTTAGCTTTAAGGTACATAATTGTCTGCGTTGTTCGCTCTCGTTGTTTATAAATTAACTTGAATGTTTATATAATATTTTCCAAGTTCAAGTTCAGACTTAGGACAGGGTGATAATTAATTAGTTGTTTAGTTGTTTAAATGTTTCTAGTAGTATACGATTTCACCTCTATATAGTATAGGGATATCACTAAACGAAAGAGGTAAAAGAAGGTGAAGAGATACTGAAAGCAAGAAAACCACATTCAAGAAGAAAACAAATAGTTAAATATGTAGAAACTACTGCTGAGCGAAGAAATTCATCCTCAATTTTCATTTAAATGATGCTGAAAAATTAGTGATATTAAATTTGTCTCAATACGAGGGAATACCTACTGCATTGAATGATGAATAGCGTTTAAAAATTTGTTTATGATGTTTTGGCATGGCAAATAAAGTTTTACGTCAAATATTAAGGTTGTGAACATCGGTCCTTTAAAAATTCTCTCGACCACATAGGGAGGATATTTATACTTAACTATTTTGTAATAAAAACAAACTGTATGTATACATACAACATGAGTTCCGGAGTTTAGTGTTATGAAAGCTGTGAAAACCTTCCTCTTTTTTATGTTCGGCAAACACAAAACGATAATCCTATGCCACTCAACGAGCGGTGCATGTGCAGAGGAGATGGTGGACGTTCGACTTGAAGCGCTGTAGTTTGCAGTTTTCGGAAGAGACGTTACTCGAAAGTCCATTCCAGAGCGAGGCGGTCCTCCAGACAAAGGAGTCCCCCAACTAGGAAGTCCTAGGTGTTCGCAACTGAATCGTATGTTGATGAGCAGCTTGTACCTGACGGGTGTTTCTGTTTGGCACATCTCTGGGTGGAATCATAAGGGCCAGCTCGTTCGAACACTAAAGAGATAGGTCCCTCAATTTTCTTCGATGTTCAAGGCTAGCAAGGTCTTTAGTCAACTCTGGGTCATCCACAAGACGGACTGCTCTCCTCTGTATGGAGTCCAATATATTGAGCAAGTGTTTGGATGTTGAGCTCCCACATGGGAACAGTAATCCCGAGATGGTCTTATCTAGGCCTTATAGAGCGGTAAGAGCTGATGAGGTGTATACAACTTTTTTACCCTATATAGTGCTCCTAGCTTTTGTGCTGCTGCCTTGGCGATTTTGTTGACGTGATTACGCCAAGACATGTTCTTTTCTCCGTTGATGCCCAGCATGCTTATGGATGAGGCCAGACTCAGTGTCCTGCGGAGTTTGCTTTTCTTGAGAAGACAGCTAATCGAATCTTTCCTGCGTTAAACTGTACATTATTTTCCATTCCACGATGGCATTCATATCCTCATTAATGGCAGAAATCTGATATTCTCACTCACATTGAAAACGAGCAGCGGTAATTGAAGTCAGCGCATGTCGCTGACTTCAATTATGATGATATAAGGGTGCTGTCGTCCTGCAAAGTTGTAAATAGAATTGTTTGTTCTGTTTAAGATATCGTTGATATAAAACAGAAACAGTGTGGGAGGCAATATACACCCTTAAGGAACTCCGGCATTGATTTTTAACTCCTCCGAGAGATGTCCATCAAAACCAACTCGGATGCTTCGCTCCCTAAAGAAATTGGAAAGCCATAGAAGCAGTGCTGGTGGTAGTCAGTACGCTGACAATTTGCTTAACAATTCGTCATGCCACACCCTATCAAATGCTTTGGATATGTCGAGAGCCACTCGAGATTCGCCGTAGCTGTCGATGGCTTTGGTCCACAAGTAGATCATGTAACTCAGGAGATTTCCATTTGATCTGTGCTTGCGGAAGATATGCTGGCGATCGCTTATGATGCCTGCCAATTCGAGATATTTTAAGAGCTGTTCGTTGATCAGTTTACCAAGGCAATTGGATGGTAGTTATTTGGAATCGTTGCTGTACCTTTCTTTGGGATTGGTTGCACTTGAGCGCATTCCCAGCTAGAAGAGAAGCATGCAATTCTGTATGATAGGGAGAAAAGCCTGCATAGTGGAGCCGTTAGTCCACCAGCATATTGCTTAAGCACTCTTGCTGAAACGTCATCCGGTCATGTGGCCTTGTTAGTGTCTAGGCTTTTGAGTATTCGTTTTATTTTGCGTTGGCGAAATACCAGACCTGACATTGAGGAATTCACTCTCGGGATAGTTGGGGGAATCTTTCCTTAATGATCTAAGATAGAATTTTATGCAAATATTTCGGTAAGGATGTTGGCTTTTTTTTGGACGTTTTCGCTATTGAGCCATCTTTGATCAGTGGTGGGATTGACGTTTTTAAGAAACCCTGATTGACGGCTTTGGCAACTGACCAAAAAGGTCTTGGTCCGTTAGGACAGTTAAGAAACTTGTTCAAAACCTGCTCGTTATATTCCTCCTTGCTCTTGTCAATGGTCCGCTTACACTGGCCAGTTATATAGAGATCATGCCTATATAGATTTTCAAAATAAATAGTGACGATGTCAAGTGAAATTAGACCTGAGGCTAGTCACATTGACAGCTAAGGATATATAGGGTGTCCGGAAATTCCGTGCCAAACGGATAGTAACCTTTTAAGAGAAAATATTGATCGTGATATTAAAGCAATGATTAAGTGGTGGAACAGCGTTAAAAATTCCATACATTTTACATTAAAATATTTTTCATTACTCTCCAATACCAAAAAACTCTACATTACTATAATTCGATCATTTAAGTATTTTACCACAAAATGCGTTAATTTAGAACCCATGCATCGCTTACAATGACATCACTTTTGAACACGCAAAAGACCACATAAACGCATCATTATTAAGAACACTTGCCAATGCCCAAATTACACCTCTGGCACCTTTTTAACAGTTTTAAGGAGGCTTTATGCCCATTTTTGGGCACACTAACACAGACAACACTTTCAAACTCTAAAGTTTTGACACTTAATAATAGTAACAAAGACTCCGCGTAATTATCCACTATTTATGATAAAGAAATGCATTAAAAACTATTAATATTATCATTGTTTAAAGGCCGTTGTTCAATTTTTCGTGAACGACAAATAGTATTGTACGTAACTCATGGTTAAACAGTGTTTTTTTTATACTCGTGTGCTTTATAGCCCTCGCTATCGCTCATGCTATGGTTCATTATCCACTTGTCATATAAAATACTATTAACTGTGACTTGGTAGTCTAATATCTCTGCCTCTTTTCGTTGGTAATATTAATTTTTATTTATTAATTTAAATATTCCAATTAAACTTTATTTAGCATAAACCATGGACTTTAAACTATCAGAACCCTCTAATATTTTGTTAATAGATCTCAGATCATAAAATATAATTAAAGAGATGAAAACGTCCAATTTACCATCTGCCTAAAAAATAACTAAAATGGATTGACCTAAAGCCAGTATCGTAGTCTGATTCTAGTTATAAAATTTTATTGCACTTAAGATGAAGCAATATAGATTTCTGTAGATATTAAATTAATGCTAACACTTTTCTTAGTGGCAGTTTGTATTGTCGTTATGGTTAGATTCAGTCTGTTTTTGATATAATTGCTATTTAATGTATGTTGACCGGCTGCAGATGGATATCCCAGTTATTCTGCTGCAGATTAGTTAATTTTTTATTATGCTACCGTACGGTTATTAAATGCACATACATTTTAAATCAGCTCTTAGACGATTGTCGACAAGAAGATATGATTTGAAAAGCTATGGACCGAAAGTAAATTTATTTTAAGACGTCATATTTTTAAGTGAATAGGCAATTCTCAGCTGTATAGAGAAAAACATGGCAAGTCAGATTTGGTATCAGTTGTATTTTGCCCTCTGAAGTAAAACGAACAAAACTTTGTTGGTCAAAACTGTTAGCTCACCATAACTTAAACTTCCTTTCTTAAGAAAAGATGCATTCTGCTATTTAACTTCGTTATATAAGTATTTAAACATGGTACAGGGTGATCCCCTATAATGTCGCCTCCCTTTACTTTTTTTATTTTAAGTGTCCCAAAAAATTAAAAGTATGGTTACTGTAGGTACTGAAATAGTATATTTCCTAACTAGTGCGGAAAGTGCCACTTTTCCGCACGCGATTGCAGTTGGCCGAACGACGCGTAGAGGAGTTCGGCCAAGCAATCAAGTGAGGAAAAGACACTTTCCGCACGAGTTAGGAACGCTATTTTTTCTACTTGCGTGCGGAAAGAACATGTAAAAATAAAGAAACAACATATTGAGATTTTATAAATTTTTATTAAAACATAAAGAGAAACTACAATCTATTCTACTACTTATGATTAATATTAATAGTAAATTGGCAATTTGATGCATTCTGTAAGTTGATCGCTGATGCTATTAGTTTTTTTGTTCACAATATCATAAACGCGTCTTGCTTTAAGTTGACGTTTTTAATTTATTCGAATTGTTGACAGTAAGTTGGCAGGGCGATAAAGGCAAAATTTGACATATACGCTAATTGTTATAACTGACACTGACGTGGCCTGCTAATTGTTATGTTATTATGATGTTATTATGATACTGGATGTCCCAAATTTGTAGGTATATTTTGTATAATAATTCTTTAATAATTATAATTAGTTTTCCGCTTTGTTATAACGAACATGACGCGTTCCCCTAAATTTGGTATTATCAATATAGAAGTTACTGTGTGACAAATTTGTATACTTTTTTTGATATTTTTACTTTTCCGCACTAGTGCGGAAAAGTAGTGCGGAAAAGTACTTTTCCGCACTAGTGCGGAAAAGTGGCACTTTCTAAACTAAAGTGAGTGCGGAAAAGTGAACTTTTCCGCACGCAAGTAGAAAAAATAATTTTTTTCTGCGTATAAAAAATATTGGAAACATGATCAGTATACAGGGAAAAACATAAAGTTATTTTTTTTTCAATGGAACACCCTATATATAAATTTATTTTTCGATTCCTCGTAAAATTCTAAGCATATTTTATGTATGATGTTATACCTCTAGAGTTAGTAGTTTCACAGCTATAGACAGTTGAAAATCGGTACTTTGGCTACTTTTCAACTTGGTAGCAAGAAGGTCATTAGAGATGGAGTAAAATGAATTTCACATTCCCATCTTAACTTTCTAAGAGCTATCTGATGGTGCTAACTGATGGTACCTGCCGAGGTACCAGATTGCCTGCCAGTTAGTACCGTCAGATAGCTCTTGAAAAGTTAAGATAGGAGTGTGAAATTCATTTTACTACATCTCTAATGATATTCTTGCTACCAAGGTGAAAAGTAGCCAAAGTACCGATTTTCAACTGTTTATAGCTGTGAAACTACTAACTCCAGATGCATAACACCATACATAAAATATGCTTAGAATTTTACGAGGAATCGAAAAATAAATTCATATATAGGGTGTTCCATTGAAAAAAAAATTTACTTTTTGTTTGTCCCTGTATACTGATCATTTTTTAAATATTTTTTATACGCAGAAAAATAGTTATTTGTTTTACTAGGCAGCAAAGTAGTAGATTGACTGCCGCGGCTGATAGTTCATAGCCGAGCGTAGCGAGGCTAGGAATTCAGCTAAGGCAGTCAATCTACTTTGCTGCCGAGTTGAACATATAATTTTTTCTCCGATTGTTTATAATGATATATGTATATTGTATATTTGCAAATTATTACAATTCCCACAAT